>WBNH01003441.1:35266-261871 GCA_013401255.1 Urocolius indicus | reverse complement strand
CCCCCCCCCCCCCCCAAAATCTTTAATTCATGGCAAGTGAAATGCTTTGTGAGAAGCACCATTTTAATAAAATCTTCAGCTTTAATTTGTTCTTTTGGGAGTTTTTCCTTGTCATTCCATGGTGCTCTTTATGCTAAGAAGGGTTAAACTGCCCAGCTTCGGAATTACACATTTCAGCTAGAATAGTTTTTAAAAGCAATTTGCTAGTAAATTTGTCTTTTTGTCACATTTGAATATGTATTTAAAAAAAAAATCTCATGTTTCTAAGGGCTAAGATGACACTGTTCCTTTTAGTGTTAATAAGCAAATCATTTTAATCGGCATCACTTCTCAATTTGTCAGAAATAATAATTTTAGCTAAAAGTAGTAGTGGATCTGCCAATTTGGGATTGCTACAGAAAGTTAAATGAAGTTTGTAACATGAAAAGACTTTTTGTGTAACTGCAGCATGGACTGACACTGAAGAGTCTCACTTGGTTGATCAGAAACAATGTGGCAGTGATGGTTTTGACCACGCAGAGGTTTTAGCTCTGATCGACTGATGTGCAGGCACTGCCAGTGAGTGCCATTTGTGGTTGTATTTCACATCAGACCCTGCTGGGTCTTAGGCCCTTTCCCTTTTTCCTGTCACAAGCTGCTGAACACTGTTAGCACCAACTTTGAGCCATGGTGCACCTGTGCTGCAGGGGTTCTGAGGGAGCTGGAAGCAAGAAACTTCCCTGTTTTGTGTCCTTCCCCCTGAGTCATTCTATCACAATATGCTTTCAAGTGCAAGATGCTTTTATCTGTAGACGTCACACATCACTCGATGTTTAACAGACATTTGCAATCCAGTCTCTGTTACTTTGTCTAAGTAACACCTTGTCTACACTAGTGAAGTAGGATGTGTGAGAGACTAGGTGTTAACTGACACTTCTCAAATCCAGGTTGGAGAACATAGTTGTCATTTTAATATGAAGAAAAGAGGAAAATGTACAAGTTCACTGAACCTTGCAAGGTAAAAAACAGTTTCCTCTCCCGCTGTAGATAAGCTTTCATGAAGTACTTCCTCAGCAAAAAGGCTCTGATTTTGTAGGTCTTCTCAGCTTGTTTGTCTTACAACTAAAAAATGTCAACTGGAGATTCATTAGGATAGCAGAGATCTGAAAGGCAGAGACGTCTATCTTGCTTTCTCTAGGTCTTCCTCACAAAGGACATTCATTGCAACTGGGCAAGAAAGTCTCGCTTCAGTAACTCTTTTCCAGATGAGCTGAACATAGCAAATTGTGGTAGTGAATTTTAAAAGCCTTGTGAAAATAGCATAATCTGAGTGAATGAGTTTATCTGCTCCCTTCACTATCGTACATTCACTGTCAGCACCACCAAGCAAAGAGCAGCTGGAGAAATACTTTGTAGAGGCAACATAACTGCCATTCCTTTGCAGGAATATATTCATAGCTCCCATTCAAATCACATGAAACCAGCACCATTCAGATCCATGTTCAGAAACACAGAACTAACAGAAACCTTATGTAAACTGACAGAAGAAAAAAGTAAGCAAAGAGTATTCCAGAGCATGTACCTTCATTTGTGTACTGTATATAGTACATATGGAATAGTTTAGATATCTATTGCCTGAATACATTTATATGTGATCTGTACATGCTGTCTCTACATGTGTTTTATCTGTTGATTAGTCCCTTAGGTTTAGCACACTACAAATTTATCACTCATTCTGCTTTCTTATAGATAAAATATGAGTTCTTATAGATAAAATATGTGTTCTCCATCCAAATGTGAGAGATGTAAAGCCTCTGAACTCAGATATCTTCTTTTGGTTTGGTAAAATTCTAGGGAGCAAGTTGTGGAAGAGATGACAAATAATAGATGGAGCACAGCACTCAATATCAGCTGTTTCCAACCTGAGAGTTTATATCAGATAGCTCCTTAATTTCTCAGTTAGTTAAACAAAAAAAGGAATGTGAACATAAGTGACACTTGCAGAAGATCTCTGTATGATAACATCCATATGTGTTTCCTGAGGCACGCATTCATGTGGCTGCCCGAGACAGAAAACTAAAAGCAATGGGATTTGCCAATGTTTAAAAAGAGGTCATTTCCCTCAAGTGCATATTAACTCATCAAAGCATGCATTTGGTTTCTCATATCTCAATATGATATGCATACCTCCAAAGGGAATAAATATCTAATGGTGGGAGGCTTTGCTTTTGACTAATTAGCAGCGAACATCTAGCTTACATTAAGGCTCCAGGCATTTCATCCCACACTGCAGAGGTGACTGCCTTAATGTCATCTGTAGAAATAACTAATACATATAGTAATGAACTTTCTACAGATCTGTAATGTAAACATTCCTGTGTGTAATAAAGATATTTCCCAGTAAATCCAGTGCGAGAAGTTGTGCTTTACCTAAACCTAATTTCCTTCACACAAAATCCATTTAATTTCATTTTCATCATTGTAAGTTATCAATATATTTATGCATTTGAGCTTGTAAAAAAATCAGTTATGACAAACAGTAAGAAATGAGTGGGATTTTTTTAAAGAAATAAATTCATGAAATTATGTTCAACCACAGACAAAACAGAAGCAATCACTATTCAATTAGGTTTTCATAGGACAGCTTTTCAATAAATGCAAGAAGGGTATTATGTTTGTTATGCCGCTTCTCAGTATTTTTCCTCAGTAGGTGTTTGAAACGTAAGAAAGGGCAAAATAGAACTCAATGCTGTGAAATTTTTCTTTTTCCTTCTTCTTTTATCCTTTGGAAAAAAATACCATTGATCTACAAAGACTAATTTGATCACTAGGGTTTATTCATATTAAAAAAGAAAAGTACTTGGTTAGCTTTCACTAAGCAAAGAAAAATTGTAAGCCATATGAGTACTGAATTAATTGAAGTCACTCAAATGAGGCCATTACTTTTTTGAATGACCTTGAAGAATTCAGGTGTCCTAAATTTCATATACTTATTCCTCCAACAATTTCATTTATAAGAGTTTCTCAATAGCTTGGGTCATTTTTGCTTATCTCAGTTTTGGTTTTAGTTTTTGTTTCTGTCAATCAATCTTGAAATTGAAAAATGAGGAGAGCGTATATAGTCCTCAGAAAGGCTACGACAGGAAGGAATTTGGAATGGGAAGGAATGTAGAAACATTTTGGTTTAGGAATCTGATCAATACTTATCCAGTTGGTAAATTTTGAAAAACACACACAATTGACAAAGAACACAGTCTGTTCACAGATGACTCTTGATTAGAATAGACCACCAAAATCTGTTGAATAAAAATGTTATAATTTATAAAGTTTCATCTGGAACAGGCAGATAGTTTTATGGTTGTTAATAACTCTCATCTGCTGAATGTTCAAGGCCACATAAAAAGAGATTTACAAAATCTCTTGGTCCAGTTAGCAACTGTTATGAGAGCTATCATATTTTTTGATGGTGCTGACAGAGGTCTGAAGGTCTTAGATATCATGTATACTGCTGCCTGTCTCTGTAGCTGTCTTCCCCACGACTGGTATGCTTCATGGGTAGGGCATATGAGATTTTAGCTTTGTTGCAGTTGACATCATGGTGATGGTTACATTCAATGTGAGTGCTCATTTAACCAGAAAAAAAAAAGAAAAGAAAAGAAAAAAAAACCACTGGAAAAACAATCAAGGCTAAAGTTCACTGGGAAGATGAAATAAAGGAAATCTCCCATACTTGGGCTGCATGCATAGCAACTCAACACAAAGCTGTGTCAAAGATTAAACAAGACTCCTCCCACAAAATACTGGGTGGAAGAGCAGGGTTTACACCATAAACTGTTAGAGCAGTACCAAGGCTTGCAGCAGATATCCACGTGCATTGGAGAAATCCTGGTGGCAGGTTTCTCATGTTCTCCTTCAGACCCAACATATAAGGACTTAAGCACAGCGTGGTCAAACACTGCAACGGACTTCCTAGAAATGCAGTGGATATCTCAAACCTGTCAATGTTTAAGAGGCATTCGGACAATGCCCTTAATAACATGCTTTAGCTTTTGGGTCAGTCCTGAAGTGGTCAGGCAATGGGACCAGATGATCATTGCAGGTCCCTTCCAACTCAAATAAATTTTATAGAAACTCAAAACAACAACAAAAAACCACAAACAAGACAAAAGACTCTGAGCAAACATGCCTATCTGGCTCTGCACAAGTTTGTGGAGAGATGCACTATGAACATAGTATGTCCTTGGAAAACAATGACAGTCATATATCTTGCAAGGTCTCATAGAATCATAGAATGGTAGGGTAGGAAGGGACCTTTAGCGATCACCTAGTCCAGCCCCCCTACAATCTCATGTTAGAGAAGACCTGACAAACTTTTACCACAACAAATATGTGTCATAGGATCTTGTAAGGAGCAGGGCAAAATGCCAACATGCTGAATTGATCAGTCATTTCAAGTGAGCTAAAGAATATTTCCACAACTAAGTGACACCTGAAAGGCGATGAACAGACTTATCTACTGTGATTTTAGTGGAATTTTAGGATATGTGGCTTCTTAGAAAACTTAAAGCACTTTTATTTGGATGCTTAACTATGTAATTATGGGTTTATCTTTGGACATTTAGGAGAGAAAATGCAGTCAATTTTACCTTTCTGTTTTGTCACCAAGGCTAATTCTCTGAATAACCAGGACAATTTAAAAAAAAAAATCATAGAATCATAGAATGGTAGGGTTGGAAGGGACCTTTAGAGATCATCTGGTCCAACTACCCTGCTCAATCAGGTCCACCTAGATCAGGTTGCACAGGAACGCATCCAGGCAGATTTTGAAAACCTCCCGGGCAGCCTGTGCCAGAGCTCCCTCATCCTCACAGTGAAATAGTTTTTCCTTGTGTTTGAAGAGAACTTTTCCTGTTCCAGTTTCATCCCATTACACCTTGTCCTGTCATTAGATACCACAAAAAAAAATGATGCCCTAACCTCCTGACATCCATCATTTAGATATTTGTAAATATTAATGAGATCTCCCCTCAGTCTCCTCTTTCCCAAGCTAAACAGCCCCAGTTCCTGCAGCGTTTCCTCATAAGAAAGATGTTCCAGTCCCCTGATCATCTTGGTGGCCCTGAGTTGGACTCTCTCCAGAAGTTCCCTGTCCTCTGGAGCTGGAGAGTCCAAAACTGGACACAGGACTCATCTGGAGTACTTTGTCCAATTTTGAGCTCCCAAGCTTAAGTTTAAAGTCATTTGCTGTTATTGGTTCAAATATTTTATAAATATTGCCAGTTCATGTCCTCTTACATTCTATTTATAACATCTCTTGTATTACCAAAATTAAAAATTAAGAAATCTTACTTGCAAAATGAATAGTAGAATGCAATTATTAACATGACAGTGCATTCAAAACCTGTGCACTAACAGTCTTTCTCTTCATATCACCTTCTTATTAACAAGTGCATTATGTTCATTAAAACCCTCATCTCTTGGTGGCATTAAGAGGACTTCTGTTCATATCACTGCATTCATGTACAAATGTCAGTCACAGGCAACAAGTCAGATTAGTAAAGACCAGTTACTCTGTATGGAAATGTCCAAACACCCACTTCTTAAGCCCATAATCAAATATATAGCTACAAAAATTTCTGAAGCTGTGCCTTCAGGTGTGTTTTCTAGGCAATTCCAGCAGCAGTTGACTGCTTGTAAGGGAAAGGCCAGGAAATGCTACCTTGTGATCAAATCAAGTGATTGTGGACCAGGGTTTCAGGTTTCTTCTGTCATGGGCTCTCTCAATGATCTTGCTGTTTCATACGAGGAAAGGCTGCTGGAACTGGGGCTGTTTAGTCTAGAGAAGAGGAGACTGAGGAGAGATCTTATTAACATTTACAAATATCTAAAGGGTGGGTGTCAGGGGGTTGAGGCATCACATTTTTCTATAGTAGCTAGCAACAGGACAAGGGGTAATGGGATGAAGCTGGAACACAAAAAGTTCCACTTAAATATAAGAAAAACCTATTTAACTGTGAGAGTGATGGAGCCCTGGCACAGGTTGCCCAGAGGGGTTGTGGAGTCTCCTTCCTTGGAGGTCTTCAAGACCCACCTGGACATCTTCCTATGCAACCTGATCTAGGTGAATCTGCTTTTGCAGGGCGGTTGGACTAGATGATCTCTAGAGGTCCCTTCCAACCCTACCATTCTATGATTCTATGATTCTGTATGCAGGCTAATGTGATCATAAATAATGCCTGGAAAAAAAATATTTAGTTTTTGTGTGTTTTACCGAGCTAAAAGAAGGTCAGAAAAAAGAGGCTTTGTTTCAAATCCCAATTAAAAGATAATTTACAATTTTCAGAGACAGAGTAAGCTGAAACATTTGCACAGATCATAATAAATGCTTCATCCAACTAAAATAAATAATCCCATCATTGTAAATTATGGTTTCGTGTATGGCTTCTGCTCTCAGTAAATCAGTTATTATACTTTTTTCAAACAAAAGATGACCTGTGTATAATGGTTACCCATTTGCTTTCTACTTGAATGTTTGCAGTTTTGCAGCAGAGAGGTAAGTTCAAGGGGCAGATAAATACAGTGAAAGAGAGGAGAGATAGGACATAAAGGGAGGATAGCAGAAGAAGTCATCAAAATGACACAAGATAAAACAAGGTAACTCAATTCCCATTGTATGTGAATTATTTGCCTGACCAGATGAAGCTCCACTATTTGTAAGGTAAGGGTGAGGAAGGACATATTATTTAAGAAGAGATATCTTTCCTTAACTGCGTCCTGAGCACCATGTCACCAGTCTACAGAAAATAATGCAGCACTCTCTGTAGTATTGCAAGTTTCTCTGCCTTTTGGCAAGAGAGGAAACAGAGCTTGCACTGAGGGAGCTAAAAGGAAGGAATATCTTACAATATGTGAGTTCTACACCAGATTTCTAAACACATTGATAAACATTTGACCTCTTACAGTACTCACGAAGCAATAAATGGAGTTCACAGGGTTGCAGACTTCATTTTCAGGATGTCATTAAATCAGAAAGGTTGCACTTCCATCCTTCAAATGGTTTTTATTTCCCCGAGCAAAGAGATTCAATTCACGCAATTATATTTGATGTATTTTCCCCTGAAAAGGTAGGCTACAATTATAGTTACCAGCTGAGATACCCTGCTATTTTCTTTCTGAGCACAGGGAAATATATGGGTCTCCCAGACACTATTGCTTTGTTACATCTGGTGAATGTTGCTTTTAATTGGGATTAACGTACCATTCTTCTTGTATAAAACTACAGAGAGAAGTGAAAGCCGTTCAAAACCTGGACATTCAGAAACAGCTCCTCAAATTTGCACTAGAATTCTCCATTTCAGGCATTATCAGGATGCTGATTAGAACAACATTTGTATGCAATGGGTTATTTATTTTCACTTGAAAATCTGGTCAACTAACTAATGACTCTTCTTTTCCTGGAATAAAGTTGATATTGAATAGAAAAGGCTTGTTGGGTTTTTTTAAACTTACTTTTTACTGACATATCTTTCACAGATGTCAGCTCAATGGCTAAAGGAAACCAAAACATGAATTCAACTCTCAAGGTGCAGGTTCTTCTTGATCTCGAATGTCTAACATCTAAACTTGAGAAGATTAGTCCCTTTTAAAAGATATACTATACACCACCAATGTCTTCAGCTTCTTTGTTTCTGTGAGGGTGATACATTACTCTTCAGTGTTTGAAAAGAAGTGTCTTGCTTTTGTCTCTCCCTGTGTGTCAGAAGCAATGGGGAAAGATTTTAATTAAATTTACTTTCTTGGTGCTCCATAACATGTTATGTAAGCACATCACAGCTTTAAGAGCTTAGTGTCAAAGACTCCGAAATGAAGCTGGCATGCACAAATACAACAGTGCCACAGGGAAGCTGAAATATTATGAGGAGAAATGACTGCACAAGCTGCTGACTCACTTGTTAATCAGATGCAAAGGGAGTCTCCAAGTTGCTAGGCACTGGGCAGGAGAAAGGAGACTGAGCAGTAGTCAGCCTAAAGTCAAGTCTGAACTCGAAGGTTCAGCCCAGACACCATGTGACTTTGGGGCAAAACAAAAGATAACTGATTTCTAACTATTCCTGTATTTTCCAGTCTGCAAATTTTGCTTTGCAGGCACAAGTCTGAAGCTTGCTTTCCCTTCCTGCCCTTTCTGTCATTCCCAATGGATATTCACACTCTCATACAACTATATGATTCCAATAAAAAACAGATTTAAGATGTAAACAAGTGACAATGCACATAACTTATGCTCATAGTGTGGGAGATGACAAGGCTGTGCTCAAATGCCTCTGTGCCTAAGAGAGCAGAGAGAACTTTCCTCAAAACCGGGACATTCAGAAGCAGCTCCTCAAAATCTTATTTCTAGTGACCCAAAGGAGCTAAGCAGGGAAAGAAAAGACTGTCACATCCCAAAGGTTGGCTGCAGCTTCAAGTGAATGCAAAGACTGGCTGTGTGTGTGACTGCTGGAGTAAGGAAGCAGAGCACGTCTGAGTGAAATATTGTACTACTACCCTCTGTAGTAGTTTTGCCTGGGCCAGGTTTTGTTAGCAGGGAGGCTACAATGGTGGCTTCTTTAAACGAAGATCTGCCAGAACCTTCCCATGTAGCTGATAAGGCTGATGCCAGTCAATACTAAGACGTACTCACAGCTGACCAAGGCCTGGCCAATTAGTGACTGAGGTAAAGCCTCCGTGAATAACGTATTTAAGAGGGAGAAGAAGTTGCTGTGCAGTTGCTAAACTGCGGCAGCAACAGGGAGTGAGAATGTGAGAACATCTCCACAGACACCAAGGTCAGTGGAGAAGGAAGAGGAGGAGGGTGCTTAGGCCCTGAAAGAAAGACTCCTCCGTGACCTGTGGTGAAGACCATGGTGAGGCAGCTGTCCCCCTGCAGTCCATTGAAGATCATCTAGGAGCAGAGATCCACTTGCAGCCTGTGGAGGACCTCACGCTGGAGTGGGTGGATGCCTGAAGGAGGCTGTGACTCTGTGGGAAGTCCACACTGGAGCAAGTTCCTTGCAGGATCTGGGAGCCCATGGGGAGAGAGGAGCCCACGCCAGAGCAGGTTTGATGTCAGGACTTGTGACCCTGTGAGGGACCCAGGCTTGAACAATCGGTACCTGAAGCACTGTTCTCCTGGTGGATGACCCACGTTGGGGCAGGGTGTGAGGAGTTTCTCCCATGGGAGGCCCCATGCTGGAACAGTCTGAGGGACTGTAGCCCATGGGAAGGACTCATGGTGGAGAAGTTCATGGAGGACTGTCTCCCATGGGAGAGACCCCACAGTGTAGCAGTGGGAAGTGTGAGGAGGCCTCACCCTGAGAAGAAGCAGTAGCAAAGTCCATCTGTAATGAACTGATCATAACCCTCATCCCCTGCACCACTGGGACAGAAGGAATGAGAGTCTTGGGAAAAGGGAGGTGGGGGGAGAGGTGTTTTAAGATTCAGTTTTATTTCTCATCTTCCTGTTCTGATGGTTCATTAATTAGTCAAACCCTTTTCTCCCCAACTTGAGTCTGTTTTGCCCATGATGCTAATTGCTGAATGATCTCCCTGTCCTTATCTTGACTCATAAATGTCTTATTATATTTCTCTCTTCCCTGTCCAGTTTATGGGGGAGGAGTGATATTACAACTTGGTGGGCACCTGGCACCCAGCCAGGCCTAAACCACCACATACTCCCAGTTCATATGTGATTCTGCAGCCCCTCTGTCTCTTTGCAAGTGGCTGGAGGGGAGCTGGAGCCCTTTGCAGCAGCTGGCAGTGTGGCTTTGCCAGCACTGCATCACTGGAGTGGGAAGTAGGTGAGTGCAAAACAGGCATAGAGGAAAAGTTCTTTTTCTCCTTTTCCATAAATCTGCATCCTTCAAAACAAAGAAAGATCCGCACTCATGATATTTGTATGTTGTCTTACAATGAGATCAGCTTAGGAAATATAATTTACGGAATGTCCAATGGTGAAACAACATAACCAAAAATTTACAAGAATGTTAAGTTTTAAGGTGACTGACTACCTCATTTTTAATATTATCTTAATTCCTGTCCCTTGAAATTAATAGACTGGGAAGCAGCAGAGGAAAATAACAGTCTATGTTCAAGCTAAGGTGGTTTCTGTACCTTGGATTCCCAGGCAAACACAGTTCATTATCAGTCTAAATGGTTTGGAAAGAAACATGGCTTTGTATTTATGAGCCATCCTTTTCGTGATTGCATTAATGCAACAAACTGGGAATATGCTTACAACTGCCACAATATACATAAATTTATTAACATTCATCACTATGCACATTCTAATGAAGATGACTGGAATTAACTGGAGCAAGTTGTACAGATATTTAACCTGCTTGATGATCACAAAAATAAAAACCAATATTTGGCACTTCTAGATTATGGAAATTCATCCTTGAATTAATACTTGATCAGCTATTGGAAGACTCATAGAATTGACCAGGAACTGAGCATGGAATAGTAGCAGATTATTTGACCTACAGTCAAATACTCAAATGTAATATTCAAGGCTTAGAACTAGAAATCAATAAAACTCTGCTTGTGATTCTGGAACTCGGCAAATCCATCAAGTCAGAAGCAGTGTAGGCTTAAAGGAAAACCTGCTCTAATTCAGACAGTTAGAATGTAACAGTAAAGGACATGTTCATTCTAGAAACAGGAAACATAGAAGATAATCTGAAGTGTTTCCAGTGCCTTTCTTAGAAAGAGAGAATAATTATTATGAGAACTTGACAAATAATTATTATGATTAATTTGTTTTTCTTGAAATTTGGACTTTGTACAAACTGCTTGCAAAATGACCATATGTTCTATTATTTATGTGTAAGTATTGTTTAACTTCTAGAACAAGACATTAGTTTAAAGCTCCTATTTTATTAACAAATTAAACTATCATCTTATAAACAGGAATCAAATATGCCAGCTGATTTTTCTTGTTCCTTGATTGAATGGTTTGTGCATGTAATCAACACAGATACTGATTTCAAATCCTGATATAGTGTTTGAAATTCATCTTATTATTTCATTAGCTGACTAAAATTTAATGCTGACAAAGGCATTTGAATGGTCATACTCAGCGTTTGCATTTAAAGGACATAGGCAATAGCAGTTATTTTAATGGAAGATTCACAGAGTGAGAGGAAAGGAGGGCTTTTTCCCTGTCTGATCCTGGTCAGAAGCCATACTGTGATCTGGCATCACTGATGCCCCAGTCCCTTTTATGAACTTATTTGGACTTTGATGCTTTCTTTTATTTATTTTATCTTCTATTTTCTGTCCTCTTTCTTGGAAATACGACAATAGGGAATTCAATTTGTTACTTTTACTCCATGTCCTATAGCTTCTTCTATCACTCCCAGTACAACAATAGACTATTTCTGAGCCACTTTCTCAGGTTCTGCAGAGTCCCACAAATACTTGTGCTCCCAAAACCACATGCAGCATTTTAATGCTACTGGTTATTATCACAGAGACCTTGGATGTGCCTGCTTCTTTTTCTTTCTTTATAATCTTCCTCCAGTACTATCCTGGATCCTGACTTGGTCTCTCTAAGGACATGATTCCACAGAGCTCATTTTCTACATGACCTGGACTCCTGTGGAGAAACAATTAGAAAGAAAGAAAACCCAGCCTTTAGTCTTCCCATGTCCCTCAGATAACTATGAAACCTTAGCGTCATATTCATACACTGTTAAAGACATATTTAGAACTATTATTCTTAACAGATCTTTACTTGGAACAAATTAGCAGATAATTAATTAATGCTACACTAACATGAGGCAAGAATGAATGCACTTAAAATCAAATTCATTAAAAAATTTAAAGCAATATTTCCAGATTTTTTTAATGTCATTTGTCTAGCTTTAATCATTCTTTTCTCTCGTAATAAGAATAAAATAAAATTGAGGCAGATACTCTTACAGATATCCTATTATAATATACAACGGTGGGAAACCAAAAAGCATAGGAAATAGAACTGATTAATTTTCATGTATCATACTTATTACATGAAGCCTGAGACTTTATTTGAAAGAGACAGAAGTCAGTAATTGTGCTGCAGCTTTCAGAACATTAACCACCTTAGATACTTAATTTAGAAATCTGAATACATATTTGGGCACCTAATTAACTGAGCTGATTAATACCTGAACTTGTCTACCTGCTATTGACTTCTATGGGAATTCTGGGAGTATCCTTAGTACCCTTAAAAATCAGGTTAATTTATCTAGGTCTCTGAGCATGCACTTCAGGAGACTAATTTTGGGCATTTTCATCAGAAAATGCTGGTGCAGAGTTGAAAATAACCACACTGAATAGGGAAAAGAAGGTTGTAGAAATCTAGTCTCAGTATTTGTTAAATATTTATCACTAGTACAACACCCAAAACTAATACTCAGGGTCTTAAAATCAGAGTGGGAAAATACAATGAAAATAATAAAGTTCACACATTCAGTAACCTATCCTCTCTAGATATCTGTTGTCTTATCTGTCATGGAGACAGCAAATGGAACAAATCAAACAAACTCTTCTCCTTATGTTGATCTACACCCGTAAACCTCCAAGTTTGTTGATTGCCACTCTATGAGCATAAGATCCTTAGGACATCAAAGATCTGAGACAGTATCTCATGTTAACATCAGACCAAGTACTCCCGTCATGGTAGGTTACCAGCCTGTGGTTAGCTTGTACAGACTGGTTGGCCTAATTCGTCTTCTCTTGTTTTAAATTCCAGTGGTTCTGCAGGAAGAACTGTCAGAAAATATATCTAATATTTATCATGCTTTAAAACAGTATTGATTTAAGACTGGTTTCAAAATTCCTGCATGGCAGTGTACCACTTATCAGTCAGTACTATTGGTTTTCTTATTCTTTCTTCATTATTCTAAAACGGCAAAACACTTCTTCCTCATTTCTTAATGTTAAGGCGATATTAAGAATACCAGCATTAGCTACCTATGTATAAAACAATTTGAACACCAGTGTATTCACTCACAGTGTAGCACGCACATGTTTTGGTTAAATTATTTTCAAATAACAATTAGCAAGATTCAAATATTCCTTTTTAACCCTTGTACTATGCGATATATTAATTTCAAGTACACAGATCACAAAGATCCACTTTATTTTACCTCTAACCAGACATATACCCAGAACTGTGTTCAAGTACAGTATCACAGAAAAGATTCAGTCTAAAGCTAAACTAAGATTAGAAGCTTCAGAATGACACCTGCATGAGGACAATGCTCTGCTGATTAGCAGTGAGCTAGAGCTTAGCAAATCAGAAGATAAAATAAGTCATCCTAATTGTTATTCACACATTAAATTCAACAGAAAAAAAAAAAAGAAACAGGATTCTTTCAGATCTGAAAGAATATTAAAAGCATTCATTTTAGCACATCTCCTTTTTTCTGGGTATAGCCAAATGTGACAATGCAGAAAAAAAGAGCTATCTAGCGCAGCCAAACCAAAATTACTGAAGTACTTGGGATCTCACAAGAAAATGGGCCCTTGTGATGTGAATTTTTAGACAAAATAAAGCTGGAAAAAAAACAGGCAGAGAAAAATGGCATTTGCAGAATGCAGACAGTAAACTGCATATCATGACACATAAAGTACTGCTGCTTTGAAGAGATCAGCTCTGATTTTCCATCCCTATAGAGCTGAGTCTGAATCCAGAGATAAATTAAAGATTTGAACTTGCAGGTGTCTCCAAAGCTGCTATTATATAAATCTCAAAAATCTGAGCTGAAGGCAACCTTTGGAAATCATCTTGTTTTCTACCTTACTGTGCTGCAATGGCCTTCTCTGGCTCAGCCAGGGGCCCAGTCTAGCTACAGTAGCTGCTTTCATTATTTTTCCCTAGTTCCCTCCACATTAGCAAGGCTTCTGAGCTCCCCAGGCCTCCCAGTATAAGTGAGAAAACAGAAGTTTATTATGACAGAGCTAGTCTTCGGAGCACACGCCCTCCATCAATATTATTCTCCCTATAGATATCAATACAGCTTATTCTGAATAAGAAAGTTTGTGGTTTGTATGGTTCAAGTTTTACTACTCAGGCCATAATTTATTGTTCTTTTTGCCACTGCTTGCCCAAAATTGATTAAGAGGAACTCATATATTTCAAGAACTCTGTTGGCTATTTTTCAGAAAACATCCTTGTTCAGAAAGAGTCTCTCTGGGCTGCAGCTAGACGTGTATAAGTATGTGGGTTTGTGTCTACACTTTAGCCTGTACTGTATCTCTTTTGCACCTGTATTTATGGGGTAATGCTGCCAGTAATGATAATGTTCAAAATTGCAAGCTAAATTTAAAATCTTTCCACACCTACAGATAAATGAGAAAAGGGAAGATATGATCTAATAGAAGATCAGGAAAGCTGATAGAAAGATGCAGACCTTGTTCACACAGTTACCTGTGTTATTCCATCTGTTTTGTTCAGTGATTTGGTTAAATGCTTACACCTAGGCTTTATCTAGGCTAATTGTTCTGATGTATGACCTGTGCAAACAATTGATTTCTAGGAACAAGTTAATTTTGTGTGGTTTTGTCCTCACTACACTCCTGATACAACTTCAAAGTGTCTGTGACAGTCTGAGCAGTTAGGAATGCTCTCATTGCTCTCCAGGCACAAAAGACAGGACCCTCAAGGAGGTACAAGGGAGCATGATTCGTGTGTCCTATTCCTTTGCAGCACCATCAGTTAACTCATGTAATGGAGAAGGCTGAATATCACAAGCCTACCTGAGGATTGTTTTAATCCCAGAAGTGGAAACTTTCCCTGTTAAAACCCGCAATGGAAAATGTTGGTGTAAATACTAGTTTAAGAAAACTTTTGTTATATCCTTTTGTAATATGTATATAGTCTGTAAACTATCTTCTATAGTGTTTACAAAGCTATATGTATAGTGCTTCTTTCCTTCGTTTGATGATTATCTCATTTTTTCATGGCTCTCAAAACAAGAAAAGTATTCATTGTTATTGTGTGTTGATTGATAGCCTGGTTTTAAAGTATTTCTGGAAATAAAAAATTCTAGATAAATGTATCTGCTTTCTTCCAAACATAGAAATAAGAAGCTATAAGCAAAGGAACAAAAACCTGGTCACAAATAATGATTTATCACAGATGAGCACATCATCAATCTTCCTCATCTTGAGGTCATAAAAGTTGTCTATAATCATGTCTGGGAAAGAAAATAAGACATCAGAGGTCCTGTCTTATCTGCTTTAAAAAAAAAAAGTTTATTGACTAAAAAGTGTAGCAACTAGAGTTCTTTCAGAAAAATTGTCCCTAATAGGCTTCATTCTTGATGCCCTAGAAATTCAGGTCAGTTTTCATCACTACTGTGGGAGGAATCTTAGGATATACTTCATGGTGGAGCATTGTGTGAGGACAAGAGCACAACTTGAAATTAGAGACCTTCAGACTGGATATGAAGCAAAACTTTTCCCCATTCAAGCAATGGAATATGATGCCCAGAGCCATCTTCATCCTTGGCGGTTTTCAAGGCCTCCATGAAAAAAATCCTGAGCAACCTACATCAAATTCATAGCTTTCCATGCCTTGAACAGGGGATTGAGCCACATTTGCGGTTCTGTGTCTCTGGCTGCACTCAGACTGATTAATTGTAGCTTACTTGGAATGAGAGAGGGATTAGTAGATAAAGTATCCTTATGGCATGAGCAAGATATGAGTAAGCATCCTGCAGGGAATTTAGACTGTGATCTCCTTTGGAAAAGAAAAAGAAGTTTTTTGTTCTTGTCCACCACAAATACCTTCACTGAAAAATTATTCTTCTCTTTAAAGATCGATTGAATCAATGAATGAATCATGAATTGCCCACTTTGTTCCACTTTGTTGAAAAATATCTGTGCTGACTGCCTGTTTGTTTTCTTGTCTCAGCAGATGAACTGCTGTGAGCATCATCAGATGTTTTCATCAGTTCCATAACCAATTTCATAACCATCTCTTGTGGTGCAAAGAAGTACTCATCTCACCCTGTTTACATAAACTACAGCCATTTCATTACCTGCCAGGAGGTGAATAAGGCATTCTGCAAAAGAGCAGTTAGATACCCCCTACAAGTGTTTCCATTGTACTGAGTTCCACACCATTTCTGCTTGAGGATGACTTGCATTTAGTTCTGGCCTATGTGGGCTCATCAAGTCCAACAGAGAAATATTTGTCACTCTAGTTTCACAGGGAGAAAATCACTTCTATTCAGGCTATTTCTGTCAGATTAAGGATGAGAAAACATCTTACAGAACTGTTAGAGGGATATCTGAACATACGGAGTCTATCACCTAACCTTATTGTCAGCATGCAATCTCTGTACAATCTCCAAAATGTGGAAAACGCTGACTTGTCTGGTGAATTGAGACAAGTTGTGACTGTTGCTTGGGACAGTGCCCTGAGGCTGTGTGCTGGGGGATTTAGTATGAGGTCCACCCTGAGTTAGGTAGCTTCTAAGTATCTCATTCAGAAACAGCTTTTTTTTTTTTTTTTTTTCTGATAGAGTTAAAACAGAACAGCTTTATTCTGGCTTTAAATTAGAAGGACACAAAGAATGGTGTGAAATTCTGAACCTCAGAATGAGTCAGAGGTCCTTGCAGAGATGCAGGACATTCTTTCTTGCCTAAAGAATGTAGCTTCTATGTGAAAAGCATTGGAAGTACCCTAGTGGCATGGATATTTTAAGAATTCTGTACTAGAAGTGGTTTTGTTCTGCTAGATATGAAGGACATAAGAGGAAAATGGTTATATACAAGTTTCTCCTTTCTACCATGGTAAGGACCTTGACTGGCTGACAGGTGCCCATTAAGCCACTCTGTCATTCCTCAGCAGGACAGGGGAGAGAAAATAAAATTTAAAAATCACGGGTCAAGACATTGGCAGTTTAATGAAGAAATGCAAAGGCCATGAATGAAAGCAAAGGACAATGAAAAGATTTATTCTCTACCTCCATCAGTAGGCAATGTGCAGCCACTTCCTGGGAAGCAGAGGTATGTAGTGGTTGCTTTGGAAGACAAATGCCCTATTAACAAATGCATCCTCACTTCTCTTAGCTTTTATTGCTGAGCACTGCATCATATTACATGGAAGCTTTGGTCAGTTTGAGTTAGCTGTCATAGTTATGCCCTCTCCCAACTTCTTGCCCGCTCCCAGCTTACTGGCTTTTGAGGAGTGGGAGTGAGATGGAAAGAGTCTCAGTTCTGTGCAAGCAATGCTTGGCAGCCACCAAAACACTGGTTTATTATCAACACTTTTCTAGTCACAAATTTAAAGCACGTCCCTATGAGGGCTGCTATAGAGAAAGTTAACTCCTTGCCAACCAGATCCAAAACATCTACATATCAGAAAATTTCTAGACTTGAGTCCTATTTTGTTGAGGAATAACATTTCCCAAAGCAGTAAGAAGGCATTCTCTTATGAGAGGCATTTGGCTACATTAACAAAGAATGAGTTCAAAATAGTTCCCACTAATTTGGCTGCTACTCAAGTGCAAAAAGTAACTCGTTTAATTTTTGCAAGAAGGGATGATCTAAAAGAGCAGTCACTACAAAATTGTCCATGATTGTCTTCTCTTCCCAAGATATGTGCTATCATTGTACAGTCCTAGCACATCTAGAAAAGTTATTCTGAAAATGTAGTCAATTGTTAGGCATCCCATGGACTTCACAGAGTATAAAGCATTTGGAATTGCTTATTTCCAGTAGTGCTTAGACCAGATAGACTTTCTTCTCTCAAATGTGTGTGGATATTCAGAACTCAACGTAACCTGAAAATTCCTGGAGGACAAAATCAGTATTCTCAGGGACTAAATAAGGGAATCCAAGCAATAATTCCTGTTGTCAGAGAAGGAGGATTTCTAGGAACTGTCATTCTCTTGCTTTGTAAAGAGCCTGGAATCTCAAGCTACTGCTGATTCAACAGTAACAGAATGTGAAAAATTGCAAATGCAGCAGCTGTAATTGCTTGAGAAGTCCTTGCCTATCCATGAATGCTAAACATTGAACTTCACAATCCAGTGGCAATTCTGAATAAATCACTCAGTACAGTGATTAGGTTGTGTATGAGCAAATTATACTGGGCAGGCAGTAATTGAACATCCTCAAATACAAACTGTAATTAATCTCCTTTTCAAAATGGATAGCTCCAAGTATTCCAAATCTTTTTTAATAAGGTGGTTGGAGAACAACATTGTGTTTTCTTTTTTTGTTTCTGTCTGCCCTGAGGCAACCCACTGTTGTGTAAATGTAAATACACTGTGGTCACAAATATAAGACAAGTATATATGTCCCTGGTTTTCTTTTTCACTAGATAGTTTCCTGAGATGTTAACTTTCCAGATATGGAAGATAAACTTGAGCAGTCTAACGCTTTTGAATTATTTTCTGTCTATGCAAAAGTAAGGATGTGCTTTGTTCTTGGTAAGGACTACCAGTGCATTTGTGGAATACTGAACAGATCAGACAGAGAGATAGTCATAAAGCATGCTGAAAACGTGCATGGACTCCTGACATCCCAGAGGACTTATCTTTTTCCATAATGTAGGACTCTATGTATCTTGTTACAGGATCTTAGACATAATGGAGTTCAGGAGCTTGATACTGATACTGAATACTGATAATTTTCCTGGGGTGATGCAGTAGTAGCAGCAGTACCAGAAAGTGTGGTACCACAATGTCAGGACTTCATCTGTTGGCCCTTTTAATGGATTTAAAATATTATTGCTTATTATTGATTGAGTAGCACAAATTCTCTCCTTCAAATTTGTGCATGCAGATAGTTTGCAAGGGAGGCAAGAATCAATTCAGACTCCCTTTTTTTCCACGCAGTTTGTTAAAAAGGCCTGTCTCCAAACCTGTGATAGGTAAAGAAGTCTCTTAGCCCTGTTGTTCTAGACTTCCTTGGAAAGAAAGACTTAACCAGCAAGTTTTGAAGCTGTTCATATTTCAAGTGCCATTCTTAACTCTGCAGAAAGGTGAGATGATATGTATGCAAAAAGCTCTGGTGGTGCCAGACAGTCACCAGTCAGTTGTGTGAAGTTCAAGAAAAATATTGCCACCCAGACTCACTGGGGACGTGTAGATCCCTTGACAATAGATATCCTGCAGTGCTTCTGTTTACTGATTTGAGGTATTTATGAACTTAGTTATCAGTGTTTCATCACTAAATTTAAGAGCTGATTGCTTTTTGACAAATCCTAAAAAGTACTGCACATTTTGAGGCTTCATGCAAAAAATGTTCAGAATATTAGAGGACGGAAAGATGTTTTGAGTGCCTAAATTGTGACTATTGACTGTCAGAGTGTCCCTAGTATTATCAAAACATAGCGTTTCTGTGTCTGACACCCTGGGAAGCACAGAACACTAGGACAGACAAGCAACAGCACCTCTGCAGCACCTTCTCCACTGTGCAGTTGCTTCAACTCTGGGATATCTTGAGTCAGTTTGAGGTGGTTTGTTGGTTGGTTTGGTGTTGTGTTTTTTTTTCCCATAAAATAGCCGTTATTGGTTTTCTTCCATGAAATTATTTAACTGCTTTTTTTATTCAAGCACATTTTTAAGTCTACAGCAATCATTGTCTGAACACTCATCTACACTTTCTGTACAGAAGTAATCCATCTTGGCCGTTTTGAACTTGCCACCTGGTATCTGCCTTTGACACAGCGGATGAGGAATGACTATGGTGGTTCAGTGCACAGTTTTTAGTTTCATAACCAAACAGAGGCAGGATAACAAGCTATGCATGTTTTCTACAGTTGCTGAGATTCCTCAGAAATGAGACCTCTTTATAGAGTTTATAGAGCATGAAATTTATGTGAATGGAATGAATAAAACAATGCCATTTTAAGCTTTCTTAAGAAGAAGCCTATGTGTTTGCACTGTGCATCCATTGTTCAACCTGTCCTTAGTAATTTTGCCTCTATTGGCCTACACTAACTTCTTTGTCTCAACTGAAGCAATCTGAAAGCCAATTAAATATGTATACCATAGATCAATATTTTGGTAGGGCCCAAAGATAATGACTCCTTTGAGGAAGAAATATCAGTACAACCTCAACATTTATTTAGCTTGTCTTGCTTGACATAAACCTCTCAGCATCCAGATGGGACAACCTGTCTCACTGACAGCATGTCAGGACAGTTTTGATTCAGTGACAGTATTTGGTGATATGTCTCACCTATATCTCACTGGTAGGAAACAAACTGTAACACGGAAGCAGTTGTAAAGTGTTACTGATGGAGAAGAGAAGAACTAGGAACATGATGGGAATTCAGCTGAGGGAGCAATGAACACCAACTGAGATTACTGCTATGAGATAGATGAGGTGGAGATGTAAAGAATAGGATAGAAATCCATGAGAAGCCAGGCTTTATTAGTTCTGCTAATGAAGTAAGTTCCTTACCATCAGAGTATACCTTTTTGACTAGAAATTAAATATTTGAAAACTACAAAGAAAATAATTGAAAAAACAATATTCAGGAGGTACTTTACAGAACAGAGATCACCTCTTATTCAATTTAGTAATAAATTTAGTCTTCCTAAAACAGATTTTTCCATGGAAAAGAAAACCTGTTTACACACAGATAACAATTCTCTGGCTATGAGATGAAAGTTATCTCTATCTGTAGGACAGCACATTTTTTTATATGAGTGCTACATAGTTGAAACAATCTCTAAATGCTTTAATGGCTGAAGAAAAGAAAGAGTAAATGGCTGGTCAATTTTAAGACTCATTGATTTTCTTTAAAATTTGTTTTCTGACATAATATTTTCTGTGAATTTCCTGATTACACCGCTGATCAGAAAAGCTCATCTTGAGAAAAAAAAAAAGTTTAGACTTGCTCTTATTTTTATTAAATTTCAATGATTATTTCATCTTTACAAGTCATATTACAGACTTGGACACTGTTTTCATCCTCAGCCTTAGACATGAAAAGGGAATCCACTTGGACATGTTCCTATGCGACCTGATCTAGGTGAACCTGCTTCTGCAGGAGGGTTGGACTAGATAATCTCTAGAGGTCCCTTCGAACCCCTACCATTCTATGATTCTATAAGTCACTCTATAAGTGAGATTAACTAAATAGAGAGGAGGCTGTGCAACCAGTGCCAAACTTACTTTCATCAGAGTAGGAAATTATATTTGAACAATTCAGGATTGGCACTTTTCACTGGTGATTTATGTATTAAAAAAAAAAAAAAAAAAAAGAACAAAAAACCCAAAGACAAATTTTTGACAGAGCACAGACTCCAACAGGTAAATAGTTGATAGGTTACCAGTGCAGTTCTTCTGGAAGTTGGGATTCTCTAGTGGATGCCCCGGGATGCGGCACTGAAATCTGTGTTGCCAGAACTCAGGAAACCAGGGGTTACGCGTGTTGGTGTCCAGACGCAGCTTCAGATAGTAGTCATCAAATGATAAGACCTCTGGAGATTGCAGTTTGATAGTGATGCCTCCATTTGCTTCAGGTTCATAACCTTCAATAACTTCATCTCTGTCTGCCCAACCATCACTGAAAGAGGAAAAAAAACCACTTATTACACAAAGACAAGGAGCTTACTTTGAAAAAGAATGAGCCAATGGCAGGCCAACACCCTTGGAAGCAAGTGAATAAGGAAGAATCTAAAGGCATGTCTAAAATTCAGGCAGAGAAGGAAAGGTGAAATCTCAGTGACGGAGATTTGTAATGAGCAGCCTGACTGATTTCATATAGAGTCCTCATTAACTTATCTATAATGATGAGGATTTTTCCTTGTCCCTCTGGAAACAATTTTTAGACATAGTTTCTTGTGTGATGTCTTTATGACTGAAAAGATTCTGCTTTATTTAGGCTGTCCTAAAAGGGGTGGAAACTAAAAGAATTAGTATCAATGGAAAGGAAACAGCCTGGATCCTCGGTGTTTTGCAGAAGAGATCTCAGCATGCATGCATCTTATAGCTAGAAGAGTAATTAAAATCAAATATAAAGTGAGAATTGCATTGTTATGGAAGAGAATGGAATAAGAATACTTATTAAGTTGATCAAACTAAAAAGAAAACCACATGCTATTCTTGTACCATATGGAATTTGTGGTAACAGGAGGGTTTTTTCCTCCATCTCTTTCTTGTTTTTAACAAACACTGGCTTCCTATTTTACTTCTGTGTTTATTCATGTAAGAGATACTTATAAAAAATTGAAGATAAAACGCTTTTGTTGACAACATTATTTCGTGAAAAGTCTATTTTAACAGGTTTGAACAAAAACTCCATCGGGCTTAGCATCTGAGTTTTAGTTTAGTTCTTCTAACAAGAAGTCCATTGATTTAATGTCATTCTCCAGGTATTAGAGTCCCCTAAGAACAGTGCTATTACATTCTAATTTAAGTGCAAATATAAGTCAGTCATTGCTTAATTTTAATATACTGGACATGTCATGAGAGAAATAGGTTATTCTGGCACCTCAGTTCTAGCTCTATACACTGAAAACCAAGTCAGCAGAGCTGCTGCTGTGAAAAGCAGACAGATGAAGCACTTTCAGCAGCAAAATCTCAAGAGGAAAAATGTGATTGACCATTAAAAGAGAAGCCTCTTTCACTCAAGAGAAGCTTGCTTCCTGAAATACAGACATATCAAAAGAAGCTCCTTGTTAGGATCCTCTTATACAGCCCTGAGAAGAATGTCAGTGCAAACCATACCAGCTGAGGGCATTTGTGAGACAGCATTGGTGTGCTTGGGATTCAACAATGGAAAACAAACAAGACTTGAAGTAGCAAGCTTTGTCACAGTTCTAGTCAAGCAGGCGTGAACTAGCTATGCATTGAGCACATGTGAGTCTTTGGACCTCAGCTACCAGACTGAAGAGCTCCATAGTTAGATGACATTTACATTAATTGCTGACTCTGTGCTGTAGGCACCTGGATAAAATTGGCTAATTTCCATAGAAATATAGAAAAGTCCATCTACAGAATGCTTTCTGTTATGGGACACACCAACCAAGTCTCTGTTACAGGAAGTTATTCAATGCAAGACATGAGACATCTGATAGACTCACTGACTGAGTGATCAAAATATTTCTTTCAACCTGGACCCGAGGACTCATTTGCTCGTATTTTAAGATTGCACTACATAGCACGTTTAAGCCAGGATTTTTTCTTTGTTTCCTTCTTTGCCAAGGCCTTGCAGTAGAACTCCTCAAATTTCTGAGCTTACAAACCATTGACCAATGTCTTCATATCGGCAAGCAGCATGAGGTACGTGTATATGCATGTTGTGTCTCACATTTGGTGTGAGATTGAAGAGCACAGGGAGGTGCAGGGAGTTGGTCACAAGAGGGAGATAGGGATGTCTGAAGAATCTTGCTGTGGAACAGGGGTAGGCATGATGCTGTGCCCCAAAGTGACTCTCTCTGCCAGGCTGAACCAAGCAGCATCTGCTGGGCCACTTATTCCCACAGCCAGCACTGTGGGTTACCCAGCACCTGCCCTTGAATCAGTACAGCACAAGCGATGACCATGTGGCACAGTCTTGGCCTGACACACACACTTGAGTTCTCATAGAAGTGCACAGAGTTCAAGCCACAGTTTATTCATCCCTGCCATTCTGCCTTAAGTTTTGTAGAGGGAAAGAAGTCACAGCTCATCCTTTCTGCATCCCCTACTCTTACACTTATTCATATGCTGAGGACAACTAGTAAAATGTACCCTGCACTCTGACTGCCTCACAATAGACCACGGTCTACATAACCCTGCAAAGGTAAAAACCAGGACAATAAACTTTCTGCATTTCACATGATTCAAGCCATAAACTAGCACCAGACAGAAGAAAAAGCCACAAAATTTATTTCTTCTTATGTGGGGGGAAATTAAGCAAGAGGTCACTATTACAGCATAAGCAATTGAGTTCTAATTGCATGATTACTTCATTATTTGTCACAATGTTTATGGCTTGCAAAATGCAGACTCAAGCAGAGACATTAGCTAGCTGAAAAGATTAGTAAATCAGGCCATTTTTTACAAGACTTTCAAGAAAGGATGTAGTTTCTCTAGTGCTTGGATTCCTACCAGCCAAACATAAGACTGATTTATTTCCCATCCTCTGTAAGTTTGGCTTGGAAAATTGCCACATTCACTCTGAAGGTAAAGCGGAGCAATTCTGCAAAGGCAAGAAAAAGTGTATTTCAAGTTCTCTGAGATAGCTGACAGAAAAGTTCCCCTAAATTGGAATACGGTCATCTAATGATTCTTTGTCTCTTTTTGGTTTTTGTTCTCTCTTCGAATTCCTCAAAGTGTTAAATCTGTCTAATAAGTTTAGTGTGCAGTGAAATGTGAAGAAAAGTCACAGAAATCAGAGTAAAAAGTTCATATTTGTTGAAGTTCATATGAGAGCTTTGCTCTTCTTTCTTTAAAGTTAAGGAAGCAAAAAGGAGTCCTCTGGTCTCTTAGGAGACTCCTGCTATCCTAGCAGCTGCTGGCTGGCTGTGCTAAAAGGTGCCCTAAGGGAGCTATGCAGCCCTACCAGCAGCCATGGGAGGATTATCAAAGACAAGATCATAAGACCTTGTTATAATCTCTGCCTATATTCCTTTTTTCAAGTGTGTATTTAAAAAAGTAACAAATAATAAAAAGAGGATTGTCTGGGAACTGTGTATTGTTAGTGCTGTTGCTGAAGACTGTTAAAAAAAATGACATTTCTAATGCTGAGCAACAGCATGATACTGAAGTTCAGATGACAGCGTGCATGTCAGAGACAAGACCACAAGACCAATAGTTGTTTCAACAGAAAAAATTAAACCTTATTTTAAAAGGGCAGTGCATACCATTCTTTTGTTGTCAGAATCAAGTACTTTCCACCTACTTCATTTTTCCTGCTGAGTAGCAAGCAGCACCGCATGTAGCACTTCATGCAAACCCATCTTTCTATATGCTTTTACTGCAGATTTCAAGAGGTGGCCCAATACCCAAACAGCCTTCCCTGATGAGCGTCCATTGTAGGTTTTGTGTGACAGTCTGACCTTGAAATGTGCCAAGCATCTTGTGCAACAGTTGATCTGAGGCTCCATGAGCGGGTTTAAAGTGTGAAGATAGAAACAGTGAAGGAGGAGCAAGTGTGCAAGTGTTAAACCAGCAAATACTCTGTTCACTCTTAGGAGCAAAAGAACTACTTCTGTTACGGTTTTGTTGTGTTTATCACAGTCAGAATGGGCACTGTTACTCTGCAAGCCACTTTCAAGCCAAGTCCCAGCCTGGATGCTGACATCTATGATGCCAAATGCAAATTTCATCTTTCAGTCACAAAAATCAGGAAGAAAGGAAAACAGCCCAGAGCTACCCCATCAAGCTTCACAAGGACTATTTCCCATTATCACAGACTGGGTCTGAAGAAACAAAGATATTATTTTTCTTAACCAGTATTCTGTTAATGTGCTAGAATGGACATTTTCAAATTGTGGCTTAGGCATCTTAGTCTCCCTGTATTTTCTGAATTGCAGTCGCATATATTATTGTGACTGAAACACCAAGATAAATGTAATGGATTTCAAATTTCCTCTTCTCTTCCAAACATTAACTCTGTCAGCTGCTTCTCACAAGGGCTGATGAGACAACCAGCAATCAGGCTTTCTGATTTCATCTCCTCAGGACTTAACTCTTAAACTATGCAGCAGCAGCTCTGCTCTGGTTTCCTGCACAGGACTCAGAGAATTACTATTCCAGATTTTCTTTCCAAATAAACAAGCATGTATAAAAACTCCACACTGTTGTTTATGAAGACTACTTGCACTGTGATTATTGTAGGAGGTAGCATCCTTTTCATAGGTAAACAAAATGAGAAACATTTGTCAGTTGTGGACGTTGACCAGCAATTTGATCCTTACACTCTTACAAGGCTGGACCTGATAGATCAAAGTTGTAGAGGGTAACTGGTTTAGATTCCTCTGTCTGGAGGACTGCATCATTGGCAGCTTTGTCATCTCCATTTGCTTTAGCTAAAGTAATATTTTCTTAAGAAGTTTGCATTCATTAAAAGGTTGGTTTTTTTTAATGCTGTATTGGGCAAGTTGTAAAATATATAAAATAAATTAGGAGCAAAAATCCTTTTATATATGTTAAATTAATTATTTTTTTTCAATAATCCTGCCTATGGCAGCTGTTCTTGTAATTATAAAACCAAATAAATCAATCATATTAAAATAACTTTTGACAGGTTGTGTTCCCATGCTAGTGGATATTTTTATCCCCTTTGAAAACATGTAACACGTAGCCATACCTATGCAAACTGAAAAGACTGGTTTCAAACTTTCAACCTTCACAAAGGATCCTTGCAGAGATCCCACTTAGGGTAGCAGGGCCCCAGGTGACTATAATTGGCACACAAAAGGATCAGCGTCTGTATTCTTGCCTTTCCCTCCTTTCCACAAAACTAAAGCTTGTGTCAATATACTTTCCTTGTCACACCGATATACATCCTCACAGATCATGTTTCTGAATGCCTTCTTACCATTTGTTTCAAGTCTGCCAGCTGGCCTGATGTTATGTTAAACTTCTAATAGATTTAAATATAAGGACAGCACCACTCAAAGAATTCGAGATTTAATAAAGTGGCATGCCATTTTGTTATATATGTCAATATTTTCATTTTCAAGGGCAATTATTACATACTGGATTATACAAATAAAAGACTGAACATTTTACTTGCAAAGTGCTTTTTGAAAAAACATCTTTCTGTGTGGTGCTCAGTCACTGCTTATTTAGAGGCATTTCAAAACACTACAAATTCCTCAATAGAGATAAATAGAGTTGAAATAAATTGTTCTTTAGTTCTGATGAATGCCAGTCCTCTGGATTTCCAGAGCTGGTCAGACCTGGAAGCCCACAAAATCAATTTCCTCTTTCTAAAAAAAGTCTTTTCTGACAGTGCCTCACTGCAAAATCTAGCACAGATTCTCCTGCCTATATGCAGGAGTTGTACAACTGTGACAGCCTCCTGCCTGCTCTTCTGGCAGAACAGACAGAAAGTCAGAGCTTAGTATAAGGCCAGCCTGAAAAGTCACAGAGTGGCACGAGAACAATGTCATAGGCAGCTTCACCAAAAAAATCAGTGCTGCTATAGGAGCACAGGTGGCAGAATCAGGCCCAGAGTAATTAGCAAACTGTTCTGTAGCTGGCTGCTTAGCTCTCCTCTTCTGGGACTAGACTTGTAAAAAAACATTTCACCAGCCTGATGTACTGGAAAAAAAAAACAGAATTACCTTATTGTGAAGGAGGACAGATATTTAGTGTCTGTGTAACATATGCCTCAAACAGAATGTGCCATATAAAGAAAATTGAAACTGTCCAATATTCCCAAGTCAGCAACTGGCAAAGTGACTTTCCTCCTCAGGCTTATGCCTTATCAATCTATCCCAGTAATCACTAATGTCAGCTGAAAGGTGCTGATTTTTATTGTTAATGAGCAGTATTTCAAACCTAAGAAAAAATTTTCTTCTCTTCCTCTACTCTTCCCTGGTGAGGCCTCATCTGGAGTCCTGTGTCTAGTTCTGGGTTCCCCAGCTCAAGAGGGACAGAGAACTTCTGGAGAGAGTCCAGCACAGGGCCACCAAGATGATACGTGTATCCGTCATGGTTTGAACTCTGATGGCCTAGAGGTGGTGCTATTTTCTGAGAGAAACTGAAAGACTAAGTTTAAAAGTAATTCCCAAGACCACTTTCTGCAAGTACTTTGCCATATTTCTTAGTAAATTTTAGTAAATTTTCTGTTCTTGCTAGGTTCTGTTTCATAATATTGCATATAAAATTTCTCACTTCCCATCCACAGTTTACTGAAGGAGCACAGTCACAGTGGCACATTAGTTGTTATATTTTATGCAAGCATGAATTGTTGATAAGGGCTTCCAATTTTTTATGTGGTGAATTAGTGAATTTTTTTGAATGAGTGGCACTCTGTAAAGAACTTAGGTTGATAAATGATAGGTCATTATGTTTCACATGATCATAATTTACTTTTGTGTGAATTTTCAGAGTTTTTGCACTGTTCATTTAAAAAAATGTACATTATGACCTCAGAGACCATGATGGATTGTATTTTGCAAATAGTATTTAGGAAGGTTTTAATTATCATACACACTGCATATATTTGCATCCAATTTACATAACATAATTGAACTGCTTATCATGCAGGCATTATCTTGAGGAGTCTTCATTGTGGAGAATCTTGACATGGTTGGCATATGCAGCTTTTTGTAAATGTGGTTGCTAGTTTCATGCAGGAAATGTTTTACTGTTCTCAAAGGTGTACGATGGTGCATATCTTGGAAAATTAACAACCATACATATATTCTCCAAGGCAGCAGCTGACTTTCCAAAAGGTGTACAAATGCTTTCACCCCAGAGTGTCAAGGGGATTGAATCCTTGCTCTGCATATTTGAAATTCATAACGTGAGGCATCATGAAAGTGCAGTATCTTTTCTAAATGAAAGCATGTGTGTAGGGAGAAGAGAGAGTATCCAATTTTAAAAAAACACACAGAAATAAGAAGCCTTAATCTTAACATTATACCATTGTTTAAGGTGCCCCTGACCATGCTCCCTCTCAGTTTCTTGTACGCTCCCAGCCCAGTAGCTGGCAGGGCAGAGTAAGAAGCAGAAAAGGTTTTGACTCTCTTCAGCACTGCTAAGCAATAACCAAAACATCCCTCTGTTAACAAAACTGCTCTCAGCACAAATCCTAAACATAGTCCTGTACCAGCTACTAGGAAGAAAATTAACTCTATCTCAGATGGAATCAGAACATAGAGAGAGAATTAAGTAATACTTTAAGGCTTTTATGGAATAAAGTAAAATCATTAGACTCCAGTAACCTACTAACACAGCATTACATTGTGTCTGCAATGAACAGCTCATGAATCACTTGCAAACCAAAAAAAAAAAAAGAATAATTTGAATAATGAATTTACCTGAAAATTAAGCAATCTTTTAACAAACAGTTACTGAATATTAAAATAGGCATAATGCCTTAAATATTTCTTTAATAATCCTCTTTATTCAGGCAATACTTGACCCAAGACAACTGTTAACAAGCATTGATTTACTCTTCTGCACTTATTGTCATCTTAAAGTCATAAATGTTTATTCATGTTGCTACATATGTATGAAATAAGAAACCTAAGTGCAATCATGTCTGTCTAAACCAAGTCTAGTTCGACATCACTCAGCTAATCTCTACACCTTTAAATTATCTGCCTTACCAAGCCAAGTTACAATACGACAGTAGCGGCCTTTTAGGCTTTTAGGTGTCTGGTACCCAATCCATATTAAATCAAAATATGGCCGGAACATAACTGGAAATTATGAGGTATCTTGCTCAGAGGAGCCACTGAAATGAACCATCTTGCTTAAATGTTTATTAGTAAAGACTAAATTGTAAGTTTATTATTCAGATTGTTGAAGTGCTAGGGCCTGAACAGTAGATGCTACAATAGAGTTGACTCCTAGATGAACCTCACAACCCAGGGATATATCAAATGTGTATAGTATTAATCATACATGAATATATATTTTTATGCTAATTTATAAAAGCTTTGCTTTAATGCTTATTGAGTAACAATAATCAGTGGAATAATACAGACATCCAGCCTTGGACTATTTTGGTTCTGTCTACATTTTTCTCAACAATATGGTAGGGAACAAAATGGAGCAGTGCCATCTAGTCTTGTTAAGAAATTTATTTCAAACTCTGTTTAAAAATATAACTCCAGACATCTAATCTACAAATAGAGATGCTCCCCTTAGTTCCTTCTTGAGTCTTGGCCAAGCTTTGGGCAGAATCCAACTGAGACAATGACAGCAGATGTTTCCATATTTTAATTTATATGTTTACTCAACTGTATAAAAGTGGAATCCTCTTGCAGTGCATTTGGAGACATCACCTATGAGTGGACACATTGCTTAGGACCTCCCAGTTGCTGGGAAAGTCTCTCCTGATCCTCTCTGCAACTGGGGCTCCCCAGTGACTGCAGGTCTGGATGATGGTAAAGCACAATTGATGATGTATCTTTCTTAATCGCTATTGCTATTTTACATAGTAATGATTAGGTGTATTACCTTGCTTATGCTCCTTGCTGTTTAGAGTGTAACAGGCTTATTGTTGTAACTAAATGCATCATCTTATTTTCTGTAACATTTTGAAGTACACAATAAAGTAACACTAATCTTTTCATTGGTGTCTGCATCCTTACCTTTGGCTCTGTCATTTGGCAAAGCTATTGTTCAAGTGTTACTCCTAGGTATGCTTGCATGCATCACTGAGAGAGCTAGGATAGCACATACTCCTGATATAAAGAAAATGTCCACACAGGTTCCTGCTGGAGACCAACAGCAGAATGATATTACATTTCATCCCATAGTGATTTGGTTTTATGGCATCTAGAGCATGCAATAGCTGTAGTGAGATGTATACTTAAATACAAAGTTTACATGCAGCAACATCTGCCTACAAGCCTGGCTACCTAGAAGTTAGAAGTAGCACCTATTGAATTTTTGGGTGTGTTTTCTGTGAAAAATTTGGTTAATATGCAGACTTAACCAAGTATTTGAAAGCACAATGTAAGTGAAGATTTTCTACAAGCGATAGGTTTCTTTTTAAGTTATGCTAATCAGAAAAGAATATTGAAGATACTATGAAAAAAATTATAAAAGTCACTAATCTGTTATAAATAGTACTAGAAATTGTGAATTGAACAGATATACATTTAGAAAATGACTGGAGAGATTTGCCAAAAATCTTGCTACATGTGTTCTTATCGATACTTGAAACATGCTTAAAATTGCAGGAGTAAAATACTTCCTCGTACTTTTTATATGGTCAAGTAAACCTTATGGTCTAAGTAAGTAAATGTACCGTTGAATAAATATTTCATCAGACTAAATAAGAATGCAAAATATAGCAAAACCACAACTGAGAAGGCCACCATGTTTTAAAGTATTCAAATTATCAAACCACTAAATTAATGTACAATACAATCAGATTAATTTCAGAATGGATGAAACAATTATTCTTTGTTAATGCTGTGCTGGAGATTTAGGTGGCAGCTGTTTTCCTTCTAGAAGCCAAGTACTTAATTCAAAGACTTCCTCCAGATAATAGTTATAGTTCTCTTTTCTGATATCAGATGATTTTCTGATGGAAACTCCTCTTAAACTTCAGCTTTTCCAAAAACAGATAGAGGATTTGCAACTGAAGTACAGGCTATGCCTTTTTCCTTTATTTAAGTAGTCATGGAATACTTTAGGTTAGAAGTGAATCCTGAAGATCTTATAGCCCAGGAAGCTATATGGTCCATGCATTCTTTCTTCAAGTAATTTGTCTCATTCCTGTCATTGTCTTCAGGTAATTACAGAAAGTACAAGTCATGTAAGTAGAGAGACAACAAATCTGTAACTGTAACTTAAGCTTTACGCTTTTGGTTAGGAAGTCAAAACTTCTTTTATGTTCTACTAATCTATTGACCCCTATTGAAAGAAAGTGTTTCTAGGATCAATTTTACTAATTAATGATGATGTCACAATTTACTAATGAAAAACTGAAGTAAACTTTTAAAAATATTGAACCTGAGTTGCACAAGGAACCTTTGCACAAGGAGCACAATCAGGAAACAGTTTGTAAGCAGTTTATGACACAGCGAGTGAGAATTCTTTTTCCTTTTCCACTCATGAATCCAGACAGAGAAGAGGAATGAGCATGGATTCACATAAAATAGCTAATTGTCACTTTGCTTCATGCAGTAGCGGGAGATACATAAAGAATATAGAGATTTCCAGATTGCCTTTCACTGTCTACTGATGATCATTTGTATTTAGTCCTCTACTTGATTCTTGGTGCATTAAGACTCCTTATTTCCCACCCAACTAAGAACTAAAGCATGGATAGGCTTAACATACACAGGAAAAAGGAGTGGATACAGAGGACAGTCTGTGTCTTGACTTTTGAGAGACTAGCTATTCTACATGGAGAAAATTATTTATCCATGGTGAATGCCATGGAATTGATTCTGAATTCTCCAAGTGGGATCTGGCAACACATTATCTGAGGAGTACAACATAAAATAAATTATATTGCTCAGCATTAATAGGTATTGGTGTGCTGGAGAAAGAAAGGAATATGAGAATAATATCAAGGTCACTTTCGTTGTTGGTCATCATCTTTTCAGAAGGTCCATTGGAGGCAGAGCATACAGCTGTTGGGAAAGAAAGTAGATGTGAATGTATTTTGAGAGAATTTAAGTACGAAAAGTGGGATCTGAGACTGCTCAGCTTGGAGGAGATTGAGAGGGGACGTCATAAATACACATATTTAAAAGACGTATGTCAAGAGGATGGGACTTTTTTCTGTAGTGTCCAGGGAAAAAAGCTGGAATACAAAAAGTTTCACTTAATCTTCCGATCTTTTACTATGAGGGAGCCCTGACACAGGCTGCCCAGGGAGGTTGTGGAGTCTCCTTCTCTGGAAGTTTTCAAAACCCTCCTGGGATGTGTTCCTGTGTCATCTGATCTAGGTGAACCTGCTTTAGCAGGGAGATTGGACTAGATGATCTCTAGAGGTCCTTTTCAACCATCACTGTTCTGTGATTCTGTGAAAAGTGTAAATATAGATAAATACATTGGCGATACTATAATTTTCTGAGTGACATTATAACTGATGAAGAAGGGGGAGAAGAGAGAGAAAGCAGCAAATTACTACAGGACGGTCAATATTATTTAAAATATAAATAGTTCTTAATTGATCCAATACATATTAATCCTATATCCGGTTGTAAGACAGCAAAAATATTTAACCCAATGCCCCATTTGACAAAATGTAGGAGACAATGCTGATGGAAAGAATGGGAAAAAAATGTAGTATTACATTTTTACTTTAAATTGAGTAAAGATATAGCTCTTCAGCAAATTAACGGATATTTTTAAATCAGACTTTGTTTACTAATTAATTAAAAATAGTAATTTTTTTTAAAATTTGTTCAGTGAATTTCACTCTGCAGCTATTGAAGGAAAATGGAGGAGATGAGAGAGCTGTTCACCTCTGCAATGCCTAAGTAGTCACCACAGATATATGCCAAAGGGGGACCACACAAATAGCAAATGGCTCTCTTTGCCAACCAGTTTTCATCCTGTGACCCTGTCTTCTAAGTCTCCTATGCTGTGAAATAGGGCCACGTACTGTCTCCAATACAGTGACTCCCACTATGGCCAAACAATCTCCTGTCCCTCCACTCTTTTCTCTTTCTCATCTGCTTGTCTGTTATCTCCCCAGTTATTCTTCTTTTCTACTCTGTATGACCTCTACATTTTCCCACTGTCTAGCTAATGGGACTTCATTTGATGAAAGTCTACAGAAATTGTCATGATTTAAATTATGGAAAAGAATAAAATTATGCCAATTGGATGAAGAAAATTACTTTTTTTATCAGCTATTATTTTTTGTATGAGACATTATCTCAATATGTACAGCCAGTGATTGTGCAAGGAAAACTACTTGTTAATCCCTACTGAAATACAATAAAGTAGAAAGATACCACATCAGTTAAAAAGAATTAGCTTTGAAAGATTGGCATTGTATTAATGGGAACTATATAGTTTTGGCAGAGGAAAAACAGAACTGTCTCTGGAAGACTGACCCAGTGAAAGGAATGAGATCAGTACAACAATATTAATTACTTTATTTTCTACATTAGATTACTAGATTTACCTATGTACCTATGGTACAAGACATACAAACTACAACATAATATAAATGCATGTTTCTATTCTGAAAAAATATTTTTAAAAGTAAATATATCACTTCATAAATTTAAAATTTGATCCAGTATTGGTCAAGAACATGCTTGAACTGAGTAAAATGTGAGTGCTAGAACATCATAACACTTTCAGTAGGAACTCAGTTATGACTTGGAAACTGTATTTTTTCAGAGAATAGAAGGGAAACTGGAATTATGTCTTGATGATAAAACTAAAATATCACTCCCAAAGAAGAGGGGCTGAGAAACCTAGGATTGTTTAGACTGGAGAAGACTGAGAGGGTACCCCATTAATACCTATAAATACCTAAAAGTACCTAAGGGGTGGCTGTCAAGTTGATAGGGTGAGTCTTTTTTCTGTAGAGCCCAGTGACAGGACAGAGGGTAACGGACACAAGTTGGATCATAGGAAGTTCCACTTGAACATGAGGAGAAACTTCTTTCCTGTGAGGTTGAATGAGCTCTGGCATAGGCTGCCCAGGGAGGGTGTGGAGTCTCCTTATCTGGAGTTTTTCAAACTCCACGTGGACACATTTCTGTGTGACCTGATTGACATGAACCTGCTTTATCAAGGAGGTTGGACTAGATGATCTCTAAAGGTCCTTTCCAACTTCTACCATTCTGTGGTTCTGTAATATTTGCAGTGTCCTTCAATATTTTTAGATGCCTGTGTGCCTCATCTGTATTTCTCCTGAGACAGATTTAAACAGTAGCAAGTTTAGTCATTTTAAACTCATTATTTTCTGTCTTTATTCATGAATTTACTTCCTTTCTGCTATTTATTCTTTCTTCTTGTAATTATATAACTTCTCCGATCTCTCGTAACACACCAGCTAACTCCTTCTATATGTGTTGTAATTTCCTTTCTTTGAACATTGTTCTTCTTTGGCTTACTGCCATATCCTTCCATTTGGCAGAAAACAAGAATGCTCCAACAGCCAGGCTGAATAAATCATGTTCTGAATTATGCACAACACCTTTTGATATGTATTTCTTATATACATTTGAAATCCTTTATACTGCAAGTTCCTAGGAGGTAAAAAAAAACCTCATTGGAATTTCAGTATTTAATTTGAAATAAAGCAAATCAGAAGCAGTGCTTCTAATGCATATTTGATTTCATATTCAGGCAGAGAGGGACCTGGGAGTTCAGGTTGATAACAAGCTAATAAGTTCTGGTTGATAACAAGCCAGCAATGTGCTCTCATGGTCAAGAAATTCAATGGCATCCTGGGATGCATGAAGAAAAGAAGGAGGTCCTCCTCATCCTCTACTCTGCTCTGCTGAGGCCTCATCTGGAGTCCTGTGTCCAGTTTTGGGCTCTCCAGCTCAACAGGGAGAAGGGACTTCTGGTGAGAGTCCAGTGCAGGGCCATCAAATGATCAGGAGCATTTTCCTTACGAGGAAAGGCTGCAGGAACTGGGACTGTTCCACTTTGAGAAAAGGAGACTGAGGGAGGATCTCATTAATACTTACAAGTATTTAAAAGGTGTATGTTAAGACAATGAAGTGTCATTTTTTTCTGTAGTGCCCAGTGATAGGACTAAGGTTAATGGCAAAAAAGCTGGAAAACAAAACATTTCACTTAAGTAAAAACTTCAGTGTGAGAGCCCTGGCACAGGCTGCCCAGTGAGATTGTGTAGTCTGCTTCTCTGGAGGTTTTTGAAAGTCACCTGGATGTGATCTAGGCAAACCTTTAGCAGAGGAGTTGGACTAAATGATCTTTAGAGGTCCCTTCCAATCCCTACCATTCTGTAATTCAGTATATTGCTTAGTACTTTAGAGGATGGGAATCTTGAACATACAACAGTTGTAGAAGCATTGCACATTTTAAATGAATAATTTTGTAAATAACTCCTTGGCCTTGAGAGCACTTCACAATTTTTGTATTGCTATTTCTGTATATGTTTTTGTATGTGTTTGAATATATATTTCTATACATTTGTAGTTAATTAATAAAAAAATAAATCTAATTACCTACTTACTGTAGTAATTTCTTTCAGAACAATCCCTATATTCCAAGCTACATAGAGATCTTACCTATCAGCTCAGCTCTCCTAGTACCTGCCTTGGACTTGGCACAAAAAGTCACCAAGTCTCAAGGAGTCTCAGCACATGTCCTCCTATGCCTTCCTTGTGTTCAAATGAATTTGCTTCTGACTGGGAGATGAAAAGAGGAGCTACAGAATCTTACTTCTGACAGTGTATCACAGCATGCCCAACTAAAGCTGCAGACACTAATCCCATTCAGTTCTCAACTCCGTCAACTCAAAACATACATTAAACTCTTTCCATGCATGCAGAGAGCTCTGGGTTCTTGGGAAAAGGCATAGGGGAAAGTGAAAATAGATCAGGACTGAACATTCCTATCTGGACACTTTGGCATCCCTAGTTGAGGTACTGCACATAGAAACTGGAAGACCACTGCCATCACTGTTTGGATTTTGTGAATCTCACACTCTTCTAGTGTTAAATGGACTTGAAAGACAAAGTGACTAATTTCTTCAGAGCTGAAAAAATCCATCAGGATAGTGCTGTGCTCAGGAAGAAACTTATATCCTCTCACTCATTGTCTATTTCTCTCTCCTGAGAGACACAGAGAGCAAGCTGGGGGATTTTGAGGGGTTGAAGGTTACCTGGCCTCTCTACAACATTTAGGCAGTGAAACTCAGAGATGAGAGAAAGGGAGAGAAGGCCACTGGGTAGTGGAAAGGGCGATAATCTTGGACAAAGGGGTTGCCCAAATAAAATCCAATCCAATCCTTATCTCTAGCTAAGTGTTTATGCCTTTGTCCATGCCTAGCTGTGGACAGCACAGCTGCTTTATAAATTACAGTGAAAACAGCATACACCTGGCTGTTCTGGCCTCTGTTCTGAGGCTGCCAAGGCATGTCAGACCCAAATAAGCAGACTCTCACAACCATGTGTGGTAGCTATTGAAATGTTATTAGGATATGAAAGCACATGGCACTGGTACGTTTACATCCTATTACTGACCAGTAACGTCTCCAGATCTGATGAGCCTGGCATGTTAAGCAGATCTCTCTGTAGCAGGAAACTAATCAGTGGAACTCCAGTATATTTTAGGCTTGGTCTACAGTGTCTTTTCAGTGTGTCTTTTAGCACATAGGCTGGTTATCTGATATGGCTTTTGGCTGTGTTACTCTTCAGAGTGTGGTCCTAAGACTTCTCTGCAATATATTCAGTCCTGTTCTTTCTCAGATTTGCACTTGCTCCCAAAAGCTGTATAAGTAACCTTCAATGAGCTTGTAGAGATTTTGTAACTGGGCAGCAACTGTGGGCCAGTTTGTAACGGCAGAATATAATGAGGATTCCAGACTCAATCAGAAACTCAAATACATAGTGGGAAATGCAGTAAAACTGAGAGCTTATGTTGAGAAGTTAAAGGGACTGTGATCTTGAATTAAAACAAAAAATAAAATTCATTTTATTATTAATATCATAGTGGGAACAAATATTTTGGCCCAAACTCAATTTTTAATTTAAAACATACTGCAGCCAGCATGTGATGCAAAGGCTGTTTGTCATGAAAGAGCTCTGAAAGGTCAGCTGTCCTTAACAATATGTGTACAGTGATCAAAGATCCTGTTCAGGATCAGAAATATCTAAGGCAGAAACAGAGACAGAAACTCCAAGAGAAACTCAACCATTTAACTAGCAAGTGATGAGAAAGATTAGAAAAAGCCACTGAATATGTACTAGCAACATTGAAAGAAAATCTGAAATAGTGTTTGTATTTAGAGTTAACAGAACTAAATAATTTGCTTTTTTTTTTCCTACAAAGTGACACATGTTACTCTTTTAACTGATTTAAATGTATATGCCTTGCTCTTACAGATCTCCCTAGATAAAAGGAGTTAGAGGCAAGCCATTTTCAGTGCAGGATGTAGTACTTTCACAGGTTTCCTTTGGCTTAAAATATACTCCTGAGAATTTTCACTGTGCTACATACTACTTGAAAGAACTGAATTTATTGACATGTATATTGATGATGTTCTGACTGACTTGTCAGAAAACAGCAGCGGAACATCAGAAAAGCTACATTTGAGAAGACTATGAAATAGGACCAAAATTATACAATGAATGTGAAGCATCAGGCTCCAGAAAATGTTTGAAAGAAGAGCTAAAGAATATGGTACAAAGGTGACAGTCAACCCCAAGCTATTCCAGATTTCAAAGATTAAAAGACACTATAGTGAGCAAAGTGGGAGTGATGGTAAAATCTGTGGGAAAATTCATGCCAAATTTGACAGTCTTTATTTGTAGCTATCAAGCACTTACAAAGAGCACACAATGATACTCAAGCTTGGACAGAAGCTTTCAAAGCTTACAGGGTTAACAAAGTTTGTATCTTCATGTATTTTGATACCAGTACACAGTCCTCAGCATTTTCAGATGCTTTGGAAAATAGCTGAAGGATAGCATGCTTACAGACTAGGCTGAATACTGAGTACTTACCAAATCAGAATGTGCCTGTGATTATTGGAGAGAATGAAAGAGATTTTACATTTTCACTTACAGAAAATTTACCATAGCAGCAACTAGTCACTTTGTGGACACATTTGTGTCCACAGCAAGTTGCTGAAACAATTTAATAGTTGTAATTACAATATTTGAAAATATAACATAAACCAGGACACATACTGATAGAAACACTCTCAAGATAAGGTCTCAAAAATAATGAAGTATTATTGCACATAGGAATAGTAACAAAAGTCTATATTGGAAACCACATTGTTGGATTTTGTTTGTATTACTATAAGGATACATGGAGAAATGTGAATCGATTTTTTTTCATGAGAAGAATTAAATCTTTATTTGCCAGACATTTCCTACAAATTGTTATGTCTGATCATGGTTTTTTGCCTGATAGGTAGAACTGTTGCAGAGGATTATGGATTTCAACATGCAATGTATCAAGTTCCAGACATCCTAAACTGAAAGGTGTGGTGGAAGATTACATTAAGACAGATACCATAAAGCTATTTTACAAGTAACTTTTAGAAGAGACGTATGCTTAATGCTGATGAATGTGTGAGCACCATCTCCAGGACAGTCTACCATGAGCTGATTTTTGTGCTAAACAAAATTTTTAGATCAGATTTCCTGGGTTAGTAAAAAATGCAACTGAAGACGAAATCGATTCTGAATGTAAAATGATACAGTCATAGTATGACAGGTGTTCTAGGGTATTAAAGTTTGGGGAGCTGGTACATGCAGACTGTACACATTAAAAAAGGAGGATTGGGGAGTGAGGGACATGAGAAACAAACTTATTTTCCATGAAAGAAAGCTGGAAGCAGGATAGCAGATAGAGCTTCTAGAGGAATTGAAGAGTAGTGGAAAATGGGTCAAAGTCTGAAGTGCTCTTACAAGGCCAACAAGAGTATGTAGAGCACTACTAAAATAGTTTAATGTTTTTCCTATGATCCCTGTAGTTGAAAATTTAGGGTGAAATCAGTCTCTGTTTCTAAAAAAAAAAAAAACAAAACAAAACAAACAGACAAAAAAAACCCCATGAGGAATTTCTGTACTGTCTCTTTGAGAGTAGGAAAGAACAAAGTGTATAGCCTGCAACAGTTAAATCAAAAGAGCAGAAAGCATGTTAAGATTCAGAAGAGAGCAAATCTGGATCCTCCTCTTATACTGTAGATAGCGATATTTCATAGACAAGAGTAACTCTGATAATGGAGATCACAGATTCACAGAATCTTAAGGGTTGGAAGAGACCTTGAAAGATCATCTAGTCCAGATATGACAAAGAAAACTTTCATCAATTATCAGCTAGCTTTTAGTTGCCAAGTGTTAACTGAGCTTGATTTGATCCTGTGTTTCTTTTCTTCTCTAGTTCAGCACAAAGAGAAAATTTAAACACTCCCATGTGACTTTTATTCAGGAAGAAGCAGATAAACGGTGTTCGCACAACATTGAAAATGGAAGATATGGCTTAAGAACTCACTTCTTACTGCTTCCCAATGATTAGACACTCCTTGCCTGCTAAGTAGTGTACTTGGCTCTGTATTAGAAATATAGCACATCCAAACACCAATAGTGAAGGTGCTTGCCAGCATGAGTGAAATACATAACATAAGCATGTAATTTTGCATACAGCTATACCATCAGCACCACTTGAACCTTGGTTCCAAGCGGATGGCTTGCTCTCCAGAAGACAAAACAATCACTAATGTGACATTATTGTCAGTATCAGGCAGCTATGGAACTGTGAAACTGGTTGGATTCAAACAATTCTATAATAATCGTATAGTTGCTTCTTATTCAAAAATGCTGAAATAAGAAAAATTTCCATTATCCGTACAACCACTTTAACTTCATATTCAATATGTAAGCTGAATTCTCACCTTGCTGATGCTAGAGTCACTGAGAAGCAGCTGAATCTAATGGAGTTACAGAACAACATAATAAAATGAAGACTTACATCTACCTACAAAACTGGGTTTGTTTTCACTTTAGACTTCCAAAAGTTCCTTGAGATGAAGGTGAAACAATATATCAGGATAGCTTTGATTCCTAGCACTCAGCTGCACTCAGCATCAATCTGCTCCCTGCAGGTCTGTCACTGCTCAGGATAGCCCAGATCCAAGGGCCAGCACAATGCAGCAAGTTGGTATTCAAAGACGCTAAACAGATTCAGGGCTGGATTATGGTGTCTATTGTTACTGTTTTCTTTGGGCTTGATTGGACATTTAAAACTTCTCTCTTTCCCATACACATGACATTTTGTGGAGAGTATCTGCTTATGTTATCTAGTGGAAAAAATGTTAATACAATTATGTGTAAAAAAGTAGAGACACAACCATACTGTCTTGAGAAAAAGTCTATTCCCATCCTGAAGAATTACCTCAGTTCTTGAAATGGAAAATAGAAAAATTGAGATCATGAAACCAGCAAGACCTCAGAATATGAAAGTGTGTGTAATCTTAAAACTAAAAACAGGAGAAGAATAAAGGCCAGTGTTACTTGTGGCATCATGAGAAATAGCAGCCAGGCATAGGAAAAAAAGGGAGACAGAGAGAAAAAGCTTTATTGGGCAGTGTCAGGATGATTAAATGTCAAAATAACACCAGTCTTCCTAAATGATCAGTGATAAAAATACCATCTCATGAAGGCTGAAAATAGCATAATAACCTTACAGTAATAAGCGTCCCACTTTTCTGAATGTGACCTGTAGGATGAATTACTAAAATCTTCGTATAGGCAGCTGAAGATTAGAAAGGCAGCATGTAGCTATAAGTGAGTATGTACTGGACTAAGGATCTTAAAATACATGATGAAGGAAAGTCATAGAATAAGTCATAATCCAAATAAAAAGCTTTAGATGTGAAAGGACAGTAGCAACAGGTAGAATATCTGTAATGTGATGCTATATTTAAAGATAAATGACATACACAGCAAATTAAAAGAAAGTAACTCTCTTCTAGCATTTTTGTTCCCCTGTGAAATAGAATTCAAAGATAATTTGGCCCACTTAAAAAGGTCCAGTAAAGGTTGCAGCAGTATCTACTGTAGTAAGGTAGTTCCAGACTTTTCACAGACATTCATATTTCTTCTAGTTTTAATTTTCCTCTAGTGAGCCAACCTAGTCAGCTAATACTCAGCCCCATTCCTTCCTTCAGCTGGATCTTCCAAAACCTGTGAAGTTTGAAAGAGTTTGGTAATCCGCTGCTTTTCAAGGGACAGTGCTGACTTCATTGTCTCAGAGTTGTCTGTATTCCTGTTAGAGAATCAAAATTGTTTCTTGGAGGCTGGCAAGAGTTTGAAAAGACTCACCAAATTCCTAATTATTGAGTTAAGAAAGCAGAGCCTTGCACTTGTAATCTGAAGAAGACTAATATTATAACCAATTGATGACTAAATCTGGAATTCAGAAATTTAAGCCACAGTTACATTATCATCAGGAATTCTAGGGGAAGGAAGATAAAATGTCCTCCGAGAAGAGAGAAAATTACAACGTGTAATGATCTACTATGCCCTGTCCAGTCCTAGGAAGTATTACATTAGGTTATGAACTACTGCATATGTATTTAGTCTAACTACTGAAATGTAAAATTGAATAGAAAGCATGCCTGAGAAGAAGAGCTTCCTGACAGAAATGTTAAAAGAGTCTGGAGTACGTACTGAATGTGTGTATGTTACAAGTTATATGTGTTTAGTGAAATGAATTTAAAACATATAGAGCACCCACACCATTTTCCAAGATGCTGGGGCACCATATGATTATTCATTTATGCATCTAAATGGAAATAAATTCCCAGAAAGCAAACATGTGAGATCTCACTAGAGACAGCTTTAGTGTTCTTTCTACTCCCTTCCTTCATTTATTCCAGGATACTCTCATACCAGATCTTTTTCTGAAAAGCTGTAGTAACCACAACAATGAATGGAACCGCTGTGAGTTTCGAGACTGGATTAATTTATAGTCAAGGATAAAGGCTTGCCTGACAGCCCAAAGGACCAAGCAGAACATAGTTGATATATGTAGCAGTTCACTAAAATCTCTGGTAGTTATATGATAATAAAACACTGTAACAAAATAACAGCACAGTTTGAAGGTTCAGTTATACAAATATTTCCTTAAAATCAAATGAAATTAAATGATACAAACCTGTAATCTATGTCTCGAAAGTGTAGCAAAGGTAACTGAACTTTCCAGCACCTATTACTATAAGTTTGATTGCAAATACAGCAAAATAAGTGCTTTTGTTCTGACATCAGATTATAAGTAGAATTGCAGACATATGCAAATGATACATCAGTTAAATTTACTGTTTCCAATCTAAAAAGGACAAAAGTCTGTAACAGATATTTAAGTGAAATTATTTTACCAACCCCTACTCAAAATTCAATAGAAAATGTCTTCTAAATTGCTTCTTTTTAGAGATAACAGCCCTCCAGATTTGAGATGCTAAGACAGCACAGCAGAGAAGTATTTATTGCAAAAAAAAAAAAAAAGAAAAAAAAAAGAGGAACACAGAGCAAGCATCTGCAGATCTAAAGTTATGAAATACAGTCGGCTATATGGAACAGAACTACTAGAAGCCTGTTTGTCTTCTTAATAAGCTTTTAAGGTAAATGTGAGGATTCATATGAAGCCAAAGTAAAGATGGTGCTAATATATTAAACCAGTCAAGTGCTACTATGATTTTCAGATACTGTCACTTTGTATAAACAGGATTTTGTAAACAACGTGATCACAAAGACTCCATAAAGACAAAATTGCCTGGATCTGCTCTTCAAAAAACAGAGGTGTTAACTGACAGTGTCATTTTTAACCACCAGGGATCTTGTTTTGCAACTCTTCCTATCATAGAGATTACTAAAACAGAAATGGTAGATCCAAGGTTGGCAAAATACGATTAGACTTGTAACACATGAAGCGGAAATCACCCATGGAGAAAAATTCTAGAGGAAAAGCCTCACATATATAGAGATATGAGTAACGTTGCTTCTGTTTTAATGTTATAAAACTATGGGACATCCACAACTTAACACAATGAAAGCTCAGCATCCATATCCATCATAATAAAACCTTGATGTGATAGAGTTAGATAAATTCTGACATTAATGTAATTTTAATGCCACAGAGCTGAATCTAATAGCATCATACAGAAGCAAAGGAGAAGGATGTAAGAAAACACAACCTTCTTGGCAAGCTACAAAGTAGAGTAGGGATCTCAGAACTCGAGATGCATCCAACCTATTTCTAGCCCATGAAACATAAAAGATGTAAATAAACAATAACAACATTGGATTATAAAAATAATGGTCCACAACCACTTAAAAAAAAATGCCACCTACAAGCAGTGGAAAACAAGTAATTTTTCATCACATTAACTACTAAGGGAAAGAGAAGAATCCAAAGAAAAACAACCTTGTCCCATAACCATGATTTTTCAATTTACAGAAGAAAAACAATACATCATTTATGCTTCAGGTCATTAGATTCTCTTTTTTTGTCTTTGATGGTTGTTTCAATGAGAGTTTATGAAGACAGTCTTCCCTGTTCAGTATGTTTGCCTGTGTATTTGTGTCTGAGGATTTATTTTAGAGTGGTTTATGTATAGCTACACAGTAGCCAGTGTGAATGAAGATAGCTAATGAGTGGAATATAAAAGTATAGGAACATTTGCTGAATTTATCAAGTTGTAATCACAGCAAAGTTCTTGTGATTACACACTTCAAAGGGCTTTCTGTGTGCACTTGCTGACAGGTTCACCAAATCACATGTTAAGTTTTAATCAATCTTTTGTTTTTATTCAGGCTCTCATTTCTGACACTTCTATACTAAAGGCCAAGTTTATTTCCTCTCTGAATCAGTCACCCATAATTTTCTCCAGTAAACAAGACCTCATTTTGAGCAGCCTTAAATAATCAGGCAAATTTTCCAGATAAGGAATTGGAATAAAAATCAGTAAATAAACCAACCAAGCCATCAAGACTTAACACAAGAAAACCCTACTAAATTGGCCACCGTTGAAGGATATATATTGTTTGAACAATCTCACACTTTTTCACCCCACAGCTTCCAGTAAATTCCTTTGCCCAGCTAGCATATCCCAAGCATCTACTAAAATTCGAGTCCATATCTCTGTTTATTACTAAAATTGCCTGTTACTTCCTAGGGTAAGATTTTGTTTATAGTAATTTGTAGCTTGCAAAAATACCTTTGTAGATGGAAATTTTCTTTGCCTGCTGTGTACCTCAGGCTTTCTTTTTTACTTATATTTTTTAATGCCCTCCAGGACAATTTTGTCATTTCTGCTATAATGGTTGCAGAAAAATATAGTTCAACCTTTTCAAAAATTCGTGATGATCTTCTGAAAAGCTCTTGCTAACTCCACCTTGAAATGTATTAAGTAGTACAACATTTTAGTCTGCTAGTTGTTTGAAAATCTACCTGTAGTCAATGTTCATAAAATCTCTCAAGTGGGCAGAGGCTGTGGGAAGGCTCTTGATAAATACAGTTAGTTCTGAGGTCAGAGACAGGAAAAAGCCCATGGTAGGAAAAATGCTGAAATTGAGGTCAGAGTGGAGCAATCAAACAGGAAACCTCTCTGGCGGCTTGAAAGGCTCCTTAGTCCCAGTAGTCACCCAAAACCATCACTATTATTTATCTAGATGTTTTTTCTGCTTCTAGGGTTTGCTGCATGGAATTGCATCCCCTTATTCCAGGAAAAAATATCTTAAAGAACAGCAAAATCAATTAGACAATAAGTTAAAAGTTCTTGAGCACATCACTGTCCCTTTCAGGATGTACTACTCAAATTACATTCTTAAGACAGGGTGGTGATTTTTCCAGTAGTTAGGCACATGTAACAAAATGCATTTTTCATCTGTGTTTAAACTTTAAAAACAGATATCTGTATTCTTCTTGGTTCTACAAATTTTGCAGAATATCAAAAAGATAGAAATCCTTACGTGATGTCAACTTAAAATGTCATTCAAATAAAAATATTTTGTTTCAGCTTTAGGTTAACATTGCTATTCATTTTTATTTCCTTATAACTATGATCAAATTTTAAATGCAAATTCTTCTCATACAAAAGATAAAAGTTTAATTTAGAAAAAATCTTGAATTAAAATAGTTCAATATTTCATATGGAAAACTTTTTAGTTAGAAAAGCAAAAAAAATATTTACTCTTATATCTTCAAAGCAAACGTGCACATCAAACTTAAGCAAATTTCTGTGTATTTTTGGTTCCCCTAGAATGACAGCTTTGGTGTTAAAAATTAAAAACCCCAAACCTTCCAACACTACTCACACAGTTTTCTCATTTACACCTACAGAATGTGAAGAATTTCTTAACAATGAATTTACCTTCAGAACACCCTTGCACGGTGAGGGGGGTTTAGTTAGTTCTTTATAATAGAAGCTGAACTGAGACATAAGAGAGACTAAAACAGTACATACAAACGGATTTAGATATCCAATAGGGACTTAATATTTTAGACTACCTCAAATTTTATTTTATATTTTAAAATTCATCTGCATTTGTTTTCCATTGTGTTTTATTTCAATTGAGTACATACTGCACTATTGTGAATGACACTCCAAGACTTCAAAGCCTGGCTGCCTGATACAATCTGATGCTAAACAACTCAGACAGCATTGCACAGAAATGTGATGGACATGTGATGTTATGGCAAAGATAGGGACTTTTAAAAAAAACTTTATCATAAATGGTGGCCCAATACTCTCTCAAGCAACATATTATACTCTCTCTCCATGTTCTATTATCCTGTCTTTTGTTTCCTTTGTTTTATCCTCTACATCTGTGATATCTCAGTATTCCCTGAAGCAGTCATTCAGAATAGCAGTTACCTTCCGACACAACCTTACCCTTAGCCAGAGGAGGTCTGCAGTGTATATTGAGTAAGACAGTGTCTGGCAGTTAAGTAATTAAATAGTGCTTCATTGCATTCTTAATTTCCATATGATTTACTTCACAACTTTCAGAATGAACTCTTAGAAATAGTTCTCTATGTGTTTATTGTGTGTGTGTGCACGCATGTGCATCATAGACTTTCTCTTCTTCTGGGTATTCCTGTTCTTTTTAAGAAAATATTTCCCAGCAATCCCTTGTAACAGAATACGATAAGCTGTATGTTATCTCCTCTTGTGAAACCATATCAGGCAAAAAATAAATGAAGGATTTGAACACAGCTTTGATGATTCATGCACCCTTCTATTCCTGTAGTTATGTTCCAGATTCTTTTCATGCTTTAATTATTTTTACAACAATAAGTAAGGATTCTCATAGCAAGAAATCAGGCCATGTATATGCAGGCCAGCATAAAAAAACATTGAATATGTAGATTTTGTCCCATATTCCATGGGGAATCCATTTGATCTGTAAATATAATCATTTGGTGAACAACATGAGTTTTGACAACTCATAATATTAAAATGGAAAGCCCATGTACTATGAAAATGTCTGTCAGGATAAAATAATAATCTTTGCTCAAGTTTTTGCAAGAATGAAACGCCTCCAGAGGTGCTGACAGGTACTGATACGCTTGTGGGAAGGTGTAGGTGGTAGTTAATCCCTACCTTTACGGATAGCATCTGCCTTTTGGACAGAAAGAAGCAGGTGTTGCATTTGTTTTGGTTTTGTTTTTATTATTCATTGGGCAGACACATTGTTCTATGTTGGCATTCTTAACTAATTATTCTTAGGTATAAGTGCATCAATTTGATCCTATGTAACATATTGTCATATGTGTATGTCATATGCACTGTCTGCCTACAGTCATATGTTTCTTATAGGAAGACAGATCTTACTTAAATGCAGGCTCTCTTGGTGTGTAGCAATGCCCTTTATGTTTTACATCACTGAAATAAAATCCCATACCTGGCATTATGAAGTGATTGCTTATTGCTCCTTGTTTTCTAAAGGCATCTCCTATTCTCAGCTCTAATTATCTTTAATTCTTTCCTCACACCATGAGTTGCCTTAAAACCTCTCAGCATTATAGTGTGGAAGAAAAGTTCAGAGCTGACTGCCACAATTAACAGGAAAGAGTAAGCTTATAAAATATAAGTGAAATGAAATAGGAAAAACAGTGCTATGCAAAAGTAAAATGTTGGTCTTAAGCTCACGAGATTTAGATATTCTGAGCTAGATATCAAAATTCTCAATACATGGGTTTTTCACTTTAAGAAAATGTTGGTTCTAATCATCCATGTGAGAAATGCAGAGGAAAGAAAGTGTTGCTTAGGGTACAGCAATTAGGAAAGGAATAGTGTTGAGTTTTATTTATTTTCTTCTTTTGCCTTCCTTTTCATGGTTATCATGAATTTTGACTCTGATTAAAAAATTAAACAACCATCGTGTTCAAAATCTATTAAAGAGAAAAAAAGAAACATAATTTCAATCATTTGTATCGATTACAGTCTTTTTTATCAACTTAGAATTGATAATACAATAGGGGCCTATCTCTGACTACTACAGACAGTAATGAGCAGATTCTTCTTTATAATAGGATGCATGTCTTGGAACAGTCCATGAGATTTGGAACTTTGGTTTTAGACTGTTCTATACGTCCTCTGCTGATGCCTCACTCTCATTTTCTGCTGCATTTTTGTTCTTAATGAGTAATTTTTTTTTATGGAAGAGTGAAATATTTGCTTTAGTAAATCACTACAAAGTAAGAATTATGCTCAGGCTGATAAATTTGCATGAAATTTTTTCAAACTTATACCAAATAATAAGTAGCAATGCCCAGAAATATTTTAATCTGTTTCTCTGTAGTGACTGCTTCAGGCAGTTTGCATGGCTTGTTGCTACATACTTCCACCACATTGACTCATAGTAATACTGTGAGAAGAAAATCAAATTCCAGGTGCTTTCATCAGTACAGAGATATTTAAGGAAGGGATCCAACAGGAAATTACAGCGGATAAACATCTTTGACATAGTGTTCACATCTATGATAAAGAAACTGATTCTCAGACCCACAAAATTTGTGGCTTTTTTTTCTGTTCATTATCAACTAAAATTTAAAAAAAATCCAAGCACTTTTTTATGCTAAATGAGGCCTATTTCAGCTTACAGGCATGGTAATTACCTTCATAATTTCTTTTTTATTTTCCTAAGCAAAAATATTGACACTATCTAACAGCGGCTATATGCTTTTTTATTATTATTTTAGTAAACAATTGAAGTGGATAAAAGTCAGGGAGGGATATGATTAGCAGGCTGAAGTGCTTACGTATCACTCAGAATAGAGCTTAAGATTTTTTTTTTCTCACAATGACCTTTGCTTTTTTTCTGTGGTACTGGACATAAACCCATTCTTGCTCATAGGAGCAACAAAGCACAGTAAAATAAATAGCTTATCATCTAATAGCAAATAGTGTTCCTCCTATGTTAATCATTCTGTTTTTAGGGATGGATTTTTACAATAACACATGGAAAGTAAAGAGAAATTGAGCTATTGTACTTCTATTAAAATCTGCAGGAGTCTAAGACCTAATACCTTGGGCACTGCTTCGAAAATGTCTGGTTGAGAATCAATTGACTGGGCAGTACTGGCAAGGGATCTGGATTTCAAGGTTACTGAGACAGCATGAGTTCTTGCAACACTAAAATACAAGGGGAAAAATCAGAGATCATCCAGTGCAACAGTCATCCTACAAAATTAACTTCCAGAACAATCCCCAGAATATGACATTTTTCCTCTGTGAATTGCCCTTACCACTCAACAATCAAATGACTAAAACATGTAGGACCATTATAGTCTCTGCAGTGGTCTTTGTGAGCCAGAAACAATTTATCAAATGGGATAAGTGTACAGAATTGTCCAGCTGATGAAATTGATTTCTGGATAATATCAGTACAGAGAGATATTTATTGTTAGTTATTCCTTTCTTTATCTGAGGAAACAATAAATTGAAAATTAAGTTCCAGGAACCATTACAGAATGATTTCCAAGGACGACTTGCCTTTATGAATTTTTGTTACATGAAAAACTGGAAACTGCTTCTTGTGCATGAGAGAGAGAAGCCTGCAGCATGTGCTTCTGGACATGTTGAAAATTAAGAAGGCCTTACAGTTTTAAGGAAATTGGTGGAAGCCTCTCATTGTATATGCTACCAACTACTATAATGCACAAGGAATACACAACAGTGAGCAGTAATGAAGCTCTAGAGCACCTACAAAGTATATCTTGTGCAAGGTTTGAATGAGCTATATATATAAAAAAAAAATATGCATCTGCATGAAGTTCTGTAGTAAAAGAGAATAACTGTAATTGGTTTATCTGTCCTACAAAGAACATAGTCTTTCTCTTAAGTGCTTTAACATATCAATCGTAGAAATGCTGTAGTCTATGAAAAAGAAGGCTTAAACAGCCACTTCCTAGACTTTTCTCACAGAAAGAAAATTTAGATGACTCTCTTGGACAGATATTATTCCCTAATTTATAGAAGCTGTGAATTTTTAAAGTTGGCTAGACCCAACTCATATTTAGGAAATCCTAACTGAACAGTAGCATCTAATGAGAAGCAAATACCAAAGAGTATGAAGATACCGAACTGTATTCAAAGTCCACATGAGTTTTTTTTTTATTAATTTGAGAGAGATCTAGATCAGTCTGAGAAACCAGAAGCAACCTAGGACTAATGAAGAGAATATGACATTCTGATTACACAACTGCTGGTGTATAGAATAAATTAAATCAACACTAAGGAAAGTTGGAAAGAAAAGTATAAGAATCCTAATCTATCAATAACTATAGTTTATATCATGTTCCCTCTTTTAACAACTGTTGAATGCAAAAATAAAAGCTGAATAAAGAGATCTCTGGTGAATCATAGTATACCACATCTGTAACTGGCATCATATCCTACACTAACAAGCTTAAGAGCTGGAAAATATTAGAATGTGTGAATATTTCTAATGATTTGTGTTGCAGAATTTGCTCCAAGTGTAGCTATTCATTACTACAAAAAATTTTAAACACAATTCTAATTATGAATATTAAGACATCTTCACACTTAATTGAGGAGTTTTGAAGATGAATATGTTACTTCTGATACTGATCCAATCCTAAAAAAAACTCTTCCATGTAGACAGACTTTATGGCCCTACAGAGACTTGCTGATTTCAGTGGTTTCTCTTGAGGTCTATCCAACATTTCACTATTACATTACAAGTTCAGGTCTGGCTCAGCAGAATATTTAAGAACACACTTAAATCCATACTTACTCATCAGAGCACTCAACTTAAGGTATGTACTCAGGTCTCTCCAGAATCAATGTGACTTAAATGCTTTACTGACTATGGGTAGATATTTCAGTTTGGACATTGGCTATATATGTCAGCACATTATTTCTGTTCTCTAGCTGGGAATATGGAATATCTATTGTGACTCACTCTACAAAATTGTTAAATTGCAGGATTTAGTTAAAAATTGTCAGAGTTTATTTGACCTAATACATTTTTATTTTTACCTTCCAGAAAATTCATTAGAATCTTAAGTCACATGTTTCTGTGTCTTTCCCACAGGACCTCAGCATGACAAAGTTTGCTATTGCACTGCTGCATTGAACAAATTTGCTAGAAATAAATGATGACTCATCTATTTTCACTGTCCACATTAAAAGAAACACCAGATCTCAAAATTCATTCAGATAAAGATACATAAAAATCATTTTTTAAATTAACAAATTTAAACCATGATTTTTAAGCCAATTCAATAGTGACTTACTTTAGTTTTAATCTAGAGTAAGCTTTCTGAGAACAGAACACCTAGGGCTGGAAATAGAGTACAATTAGGACTGTCAATGTGAAAGTGTTTCCTATTACTTGCTAAATATTGACTTCAAGAGTGGTGAAACCTCTCATTTTACTTTTTCATACAAGCATTTTTAAAAAGGTCACTAGAAAAAGTTAGCTACTGAACGTCTTTAAAACAAGACATGTCATTCCAAATCTAGAAGTTGAAAGAAGACATCATTATTTCTACTGGTAAGGGAAGTAGACGAAAGATAAAACACACAAACTTTACTTGGTGTTTTTAATGCAACTGGTGTACAGCCAGAGATAAGGGTGCTGTGTCAGTTTGAAAAATAAAAGGACTTTTGGAAAGGCAAATCAAAAAACTAAAAGAACTTTTCAAAACAAATAATCTACAAATCTAACAATGAATAAGACTTTGAGTTTAATATGATTGCTATAAATTGATTAAAACTGCAGTTCAAAGTAAAACAACTGTCCTTTCTTCAGAATAAATGTCAAAAGCAGTTAGATTCCTTTACATAATCAGATAGATGAAGTCTCTACAAAAATTCCTTGCATCAGTCACATCACAAACCAAAGGCCAGTTTTGTCTCTTTTCATGCTAAAATCTTTCCAGCAAAACTATTGCCCAACTTCCAAAATCTGTATCAGCATTTCAACATCTCTTTTTATTTCTGTAACCCTTTGTTTACAATTGTTAGTGTATCGATTGTGTTTTGATGGTACATCAGTTCCAGAAAAAGTTGCAGTAGTAAATTATACACAGAACTACAAGTTGCCTGACATTACTACAATCCCCTAACACAGTATTTGAAACAGCTGGAACAATTAGGGAAAAAAATAATTCAACAGCTAAGGCCTATAACTAGTTAAAATAGATTGTATCTCCTCATTGTGGTGTAACTGGTGTAGTAGTGGCATCTGAGCATGACACAAGGGATTTGTCCAATAAGTACTTACTAGCAGCCAGAAGGAAAACCCATCAGCTTCATACATTATTGTGTGGGTATCTGCAATTACTGTTTCCTCTTCCAGAAGGGGAACAGAACAGACAGATAGCTTTGCATGAAATATGTACAAAATATTGTTGTCATGCTGACAAATCCTTTTTTTTTTTTTTAGGTTAGTAGGTTCCATTTATGCCTTAAGACAGTGGGCTTCAATGTTTGCAAAACAAGGAACAGCATGCAGACTCTGCAAAGAACACAGTACCTATGATTACTCTGTTACCCCTGCCAGCTTGAACAGAGTTAATTATCAGCTTTGTAGTCTGCAGGTATAACTGAAAAGTCATTAAGAGACCAGATTTTCCAGCCAATATTATATTCACGCCAGAGGGAAAAACCTTAGTTTGTGTTCAATAACATTAATAGCAAAAGTGAAGCCGTTCAAATTCCAGACTTTGCTCTCCAAAGCAGCATCTAGATGTTTACAAGCATCACTTAGGAACAGGAATCCTCCAATGCTTGTGACAGCCTTACAAAAATTGTATAAAAACTAGGTGGAACAAAATCACTCTTATTGGCTGAAAAAAAATAGATAATACCATTTGATTTACCTCTTAAAAAGACAGATAAAGCACTATATCCACAGATTATTTTTAAAACTGGTAACGCTGAAAGTCTTTTAAAAAATCCAAAACGCTACAGTTATTTTGAGCTTTCTGTGAGTGCATCATTATGGAATACTTAATGCTGTGGAAGCAGAAGAAATAAGTCTCTTGAAAAAGTAATACTAATTTATTAGTTTTAACAATGTGACTTCACTTCCCCAAAAAAATATTTTTTAAAATTTTTTTATAGGTTTTAACACATCGCAAAAAGGTATGAATAGACTATATTCTGGGAGACTGTCCTACCTCCAGACCTTAGCATTAGCAAGACTATATGGTTGTTAAAGGCACCATTCAATGGTTTTTAACAAGCTAATCACTGACTTGTGCGATATAAGATTGACCAAGCATTGGCACAATTTGTCCAGGGAAGTTCTAGTCTCCATTCCTGGAGACACTCAAAATCTGTCTGGATGCAGTTCTAGGCATCCAACTCCAGGTTGCCTTGCTTGAGCAGATGGGCTAGAGGTCCAGAGGTCCTTTCTAATCTCATCAACTCTGTGATTCTGTGCAAATTCTGCATTTATTCTCTTTCCTATTCCCTTCTTTACCTATGAATATTCCACTAAACTTTTCAGAAGGGTTCTTTGACAAAAACCTATTGATGCAATACAAACTCAGTTTTTGATTACTATCACATGTCCATTTTTTCACTGAGCAGAAAGCAGCCTAAGCCTACAGGTACTATGAAGAATGTGGGACTCTCAGTCTCTTAAATTGTTTTTATGCTGCTAACACTAGGAGGCATGCCAGCACAACGCCTTCTGGGTGTTCCAAGGGAGCTTGCTGATATACTGCTATGTGAGCTCAAACATTTTATCAGGCTTACATCTGTATCCATCTCCACTGTTATTTGTCATGTGTAGGAGAAATCATTTGGAGAAAGCATCAATGACAGGCTTGAGGGCTTTGTGCAAAATGCAGTTCACCCTGAAGTGACTGCAAAAACAAGAGTCTTCATGCTGCTTGACAGAAACACAAGGAGGCTCCAAGACAGCAATGTGCTTTTGCTTCCTGTATTATACAGATAAAAACCTGTCTCAAAAGAAAGAAGAACACTGAGCTATGTCCATCTGGTCCCTCTGGCCTGAGGTATTGTTAGCTTTAAAATATATCAAATGGCGGTCACAAGCTCCTTGGCTTCAATGCTGAGCCATGTGACAAGAGCAATCCAACAAAGAATTAAAAACTGTGCAGTTCTAAGTACCTTCTTTCTGTGGGAAAAAAGAGCAGAGGAGACTGATAATAAAGTAAAATTAAGAAAATATACGTTCAACAAAGAATACTGCTGACATCAATAGAGAGCACTTGGCAGCCAAAGGAAGCAAGATCTTTTTAGTCCTCTACAATTGTTGTATTTCATTGTCTTCTTTGTGGTAGTCTGAGGGCTCCAGGCCTTTGAATAAGTCAGTGCTAAGTCAATTCAGAATAGTTAAGAGCTTGCCAGGAACTGCAACAAACTCCCTCCCAGCTGAAATATATTTCCAGGACGCAATAGGTAGTTTTAGTCATATAGAAGCACTACACAGCACTTTAAAAGAGAAGGCAAAGAAGGGAATCATAGAACCATTTTGCTTGGAAAAGACCTCTAAGATCATCAAGTCCAACCACTAACCTAACACTGCCAAGTCCATCGCTAAACCCTGTTGCTTAGCACCTCATCTTCGAGTCTGTTAAGTATCTCCAGGGTTGGTGACTCCACCACCTCCCTAAGTGGCCTTTTCCAATGCTTAATAATCCTCTCAGTGAAATAGTTCTTCCTAATATCCAATTTAAAGCTTCCCTGGTGCAACTTGAGCCCATTTCCTCTTGATCTATCACTTGCTACTTGGGAGAAGAGATGGTCCACCACCTCATGACAACATCCTTTCAGGTAGTTATAGTGATCATGTATCCCCTCAGCCTCCTCTTCTCTAGACTAAACATCACCAGCTCCCTCAGCTGCTCCTCATCAGACTTGTGCTCCAGACCCTTCACCAGCTTTGTTGCCCATCTCTGGACACACTCCAGCACCTCAATGTCTCTCTTGTAGAGAAGGGTCAAAAACTCAATACAGTATTTGAGATGTGGCCTCACCAGCACTAAGTATAAGGGGACAATCACATCCCTGGTCAATTATTATTACACTCAATTATGAAATTTCAAAGGCATACGATATAGTTACACAAAATGTAACACCATTTACAGAGAGAGTTCAAAAGAGACTCTATGGATTCTGTATAAGTTTCTTTCACTTTGCATAGAATAGCAATGAATTGTCAGATCAGAGTATAAATCTAACACACTTAAAACTCCACTTGAACTCCAAGACCCTTCAGCACCTTCAAGCCTCGGGGTGTCCTGATTGTGTCTAGCTCTGTAGTGGGGAAGAGGCCTAGGACAGACCTTAACAGCTATCCTTATTCCTTCTGCTCTGCCCTTTGGAAAAGCAAACCCACACATACTATTTGTTGCTCATGTTCTAATATCTCCATGATGCAGAGCTGAACTGACACAATTACAAGACTGGATACAGGAATATAGTGTATACATACATATCTACCTCAAAAATTTCTGTACTGGAACATACAAATTCTCTTAGCAATGCCACAACTGGATAGCTTTTTCACATTATTCATTCATCTATTCATGTTTCTATCTCAAGGTCTGCTAAAAAACTTAACATGCCAATAACTATGTGAAACATTGGGAAAAGCAGCTATCTACCACAAGTGGCTCCTAGCCAGCTCCCTCTTAGCACCCTAGAGTGTGCAAGGTGCTCAGATTGGCTGTTGGGGAAAAATGTGTGGCCCAGAGATACAATCTCAAACACTGATTGCTGCTTAGAGTCTTACAAGCACTTACATCTCCCAAGAGGAGTCATGAGTCACAGTGTTTCTTGGGGACTGGTATGTAATTTTTATCTTCTGTCTGTTTGACTGGAAAAATATCAACAGTTTTGGTGCTTCTACTCTCAAGCTTGTGGTAAACAAGTGAATTTAGGATGAAAAAATAATCCACCTTCGTTTACTTGAATGTGTTGTCCCATGTTAACAGGTTGCTCCAGTTCAAATATCACTGTAAAAGAGACCCTCTGTGGTACCAAAAATGTGTTGAGTCCTAGACTGGCTAGTCCTCTGTATCTCTGTTGTTTCAACTTTATTTTATTTCGGGGGCTGGAAGGGGATAGTAAATTGCTGCTCAGAGCTTAGTGCACATGCAGCAGCCCACCAAAACTGTACATGTAGGTTGCCTGGCAACTGCTTTTAAAGAGTGTTATTTGCTCTCAAAAAGACAAGCTGTTACTTCTTTCCTTTTAAAACAAAATCTTAAAAAAAAAAATTAGACTAAAGAAAAAAAAAAAAGGAAAAGGTGATTACTTCAGCAGCTAATTGTGTAGATGGCTCCATTATACACACACACAGTGGTAATGTGGAAGATCTTCCTTGTTCCCACCACATGATTTCCGACAGAGAATCTGCAGCAAAGAAGTGGTTTTCTACAAGAAGTGTAGTCAAGTGGAACTGACATCTCATACCAACTCAGAAAAATAAATTATATGCAAGACAATGTATCTCACAGGGAAAAAAAAAAAAAAAACAACAAAAAGAAGAGACTTGTTAGAGATCAAGGTCAAACTAGCACAAAATTTTCTTTTTAAAAAGCACTTGCCAGCTGTAGCTGAGGGAAAAGATATAACTCCACTTCATACCCCCACCCAGCTGTTTAATACACAGTTTAGAAAAGACTGAAGAAATTATGCGCTCAGCACTGCTCAATCACAGTCCACAGATCTCACAGTGCAGCCACAGAGCAGAATTTATCCATTTCAAATTCATTACCTTGCTAGTTGTTTTTCTTTTTCTCTTTTTAAAATCACATTCTTTATAATGTTAGCTGAACATAAAAGTAAATGCTCACTGAGTAAATAAGATTTGCTGTAAAGTCTGGTAATCAATGGCTAGACATCAGGCTCCCTTCTAATTATTACTCTTTCAGGTGTTTATACAAAGTGAAGAATCTCGGCAGGAGAGGGTGAGAGACTGGGCCATTCCATTGCCCATAGGACACATCGTCCAGGTTTTTACTGGCAAATTTCATCAAAATGCCCCAGTACAAGAACAGTGAAGAACTCTGGTTCACCTCCTTCCTCTGTCTCTAATGTGTGTAGAGAAGCAGACTGGTTAACCCTAGATGAGTAACCTAGTGACTGGATTCTAAATGTTCTTATCAGGTTATGCTAGGTAGCTTTCTAAATGACATCCAACTCCTTAAGCACTTTATTCAACTTGAAACTACAAATTAAATTTAGCTCAACAAATGCAAATCAAACCTAAATTAATTTTGAGTAGACTGAAACTGCTCTTGCTTTTGCATTATTCACTGCTTATAATTTGCTGAACCCTAGAGGAGACTGGTAGCGGTACATTTGTAGTGTCTATGGTTTGCACCAGGCCTAACACCATCACTATTTGGACAGTTGAAAAATTAATTGTCTCTGGTGTTAGGACTTTAGTTGTAACTGCATCTTCTTGACCATTTTTTATGAACCTCAGCAACTGTTAAGTTTGTGGAGATTGAATTTCTTTCTTCAAAAAAGTTGAAGAAACATTGTGGCATGCTAATCGGTTTGAAAAGACCATGTTGTTGCATCATACTTTTATCATTTCTGCAGGGAAAAAAAAATAAGTGAAGTTTCTGTCTTTGCCCTATCTCTTGTGTTCAAATTATGCTCCCAAAAATATAATATCAGAAAAAAAAACTCCAAACCTATCAATGATTGCTCATGACAAAGATGTCACATGTCCATTGGTTTCACCACTTCCATTTGTCTCTATTTTCCTCCTTAGCGAGTAAATGACATCTTAAAATTGCCTTAGCTGAATCCTGCATGGTTTGGTTTTCCTCTGACAATTAGCACTATGTCACAACACAGCAGTACTAACATCTGCTTATTACTTCACTGTGCAAAAAGAAAGATAATTTGCAGAAAACAGGCATGCTGAAGGGACTGTAAAACAATTCAAATAACTTATTGGAAGATTTGTTTTGTACTTGGAGTTCAGGTCATAACTTGGCATGATGGAATGTGCCGTTTATAAAACAAACACTTTTACTTCTCTTGGATGAAAATCTATGCAGGGCAGAGGTCCAATTCAGACTGCAGAGGTTAACATTTCAAAAGAATGCACTTAAGGTACACAAATGTCCTCAACTGGCCTTCGACTCAAGGATAGACATGTGTACGTATCTTGTCTGAGCAAGTAAGAGCCAGCTATCTGAATGTCTCTGTAGAACAAGTAGAAAGGAGAATTGGTGTTAAAAATGAATTTGTATGTCTGAATAAACACATCAGAAATTTATAAAAATGCAAGCTACAGCTCTCAAATATATAAGCAAGAAGATAGAACATGCAGTAGCTTAATATTCTTCTAATACTGAAAGATGACTAGAGGTTAACAGTAATAAGGTTTCTGTCAACAATACCCTGCAGATAGTGAAAGTTTCCAAGTCAAAATACAACCACCAGCTCAGCTAGTAGCTAGTTGCCTGAAAGATTAAGTCATTTGAAATCACTGTATGACTAGAGTTAGCAGATTTCATTTAATCTACTTGAAAAGCTTTGTGTCCAATGAATATTAATATCTGCTCTCTATTTAAAAAAAAATGTAGTAATAGAGACATAAGAATAAGTCAATATGAAGGCCAAGACTAATCAATTAGTCCTGTCTGAATATTTTGCACCATCAAGTATACTAATTACATTGCACCAGAGAAAAATCTATATTCAAGTGATGGATCTATATTTCCTTCAAGTCAAAAGCTGAGCCACTGCAGCACAGGTCACTCTTACTGCAAGTGGACTTATCTTTTTTTTGCTTTTGCTTTTAATTTTCCTGTGTAAGTATATAGTTCTAACGGTAATGCCTTAAACATTTTGCAGTTTCTTTGATGGTTATCAAAACAGAGGCTAATTCCCATATAGCATATTCTCAAACCAAATTTTGAGATGACCTTTTAGGATAAAATTTGCTTCTGCAGAGTGTAACTAATCTGAAAACTGATTATGTGAAATGTCTTTGCTGATCTGGTTCCAACAGTAAAAGAAGTAACATATTTTCTGATATAGACATTAGAAATTGTTCTTAAATGAATGGCCCTCAAAATTTATCTTCATATTTTGTATGAAAAATGCAAAGAATCCCCAACATTATTTCCAAAGAAAAACTCAGAAAAAACACATAATTTTATTTTAGAGAAGTAGGATTTTCTCTTTTTTTTTTACAAGGTGGGGTTTGTCATTCAGAAATTATTTTCTGTAGTGCTCTCTGCAGAAAAATGTTTCACATGACTACAAGACATAACAGCAAATGTAAAAGCATGGAATTATATAGCTATGATCCTATACAATTTTGTCAGTGCCTTGCCAGTGAGACAGCAGCAGTATCACTAGAAAAGCATTTATATCACTGTTCTGTTAATACTGCAGAATCTGTAGTCATCATAGCTAACTTTTATTTTGCTGGGGTGTTTTGTGAGAACTTAATGATTGTACCAGACTAGGAAATGGCACATACGCATCAGATGGGCAACTGAGCAGCTGGCAAGCTGCCAGACATCGAAACACAGCAGTGGTAAAGTTGAAAGGATGTTTCAGTTCAATTTTGTTTTAATCTAAAGCAATATTCAAGGAAGATACATGAGGGACTGTGGTGAGAACTGCTTTTATTTCTGTGCAAGTCATAACTGACTCCAATAAAGCCAGCAATGTTTCATCAACATGGTCCTCGTGTCAGTCAAACAGATATCAGACACAGATATCGAACAGATAACAGGCTCAGAGTTGGGGAGAGCTTCAAGCAACTTCTTACAGGAGTCATCTTTTCAGCTCCTTCACCATTACCAGAAATGGCTTCATGTCAAACCATGACACCATGAAAGAAAGTTTCCCTCATTGCTCTCTGTTTTCTAATGGCTGTTCTTTTCTGCAGTACTCCTTTCCAGATCAGAAACTTTCATCAGTTTTCTGGCATGAAATAAGCTATATTGTTTTCTCATTTTAAAGTGCACAACAGTAATACTGAGTGAGCACCTAGATTAGGAAAGTATCTTTAGAGGAATTTAAATAAAATTAAATAATTGGCAAAGCACAGGCCTTTGATCAACCTGAAGCATCTTTCACAGAAAAGAGTTGCTGCTCATTTTCTGTTCCTCCTAGCAATAAAGGATTGCTGAAGCACCCAGAGGAAAAGAATTTCTCCTCTTGCAGATCCCCATTGTAAAGTTAATTGCTAGAAATGCTGTTAGGTGACACAGCAAAAGGATGGTACTAGATTTTCTTAACTGTGTCTGTTGCCTTTTCAGGATGAGACATTCAAGAGCATCCTGGCTTTGCTTCTCCTATCAAGGATTTCCCCTGTTGACAGGAGCATTTACATGAGAATATAGAACAGGCATCAACTGACACTGTGTTGAAGCTCATATAACTAGCAAATTAGGTTAGAATAAATATCATTGACATACAGGAACATAACAGGTTCACTAAAGCTTCTGTACTAACAAGTCTGAAGTTACTAAAAACTATTTGAAGGTAGTATAAAAGTCTGTTCAGAATTAGGGATTGTTTTGTTTGTATATTATAAAGACAACTATCATTTATTTAAACTATAATGACAAGCAAGATCTGATTAGTTTTGTCCTGTCTCACATTTCTAATAGATACGAATCTGAGAATATGATGAAAACTATATTCCAAAGATGAGGTATTTCTCAGGTATTTCTCTCCATGTTATTATACACTGCAAAGAAATATGGATGTTAAATGACGTGGGAAAATACACATACAGCAACCAACATGAAACCATTTGATTCAAAGGTGGTGGCTGAGACACTTATAGAAGGTGGAGGCACAGATACTGATAGTATTCTTTGCTTAGCAAGGTGAATGAAGTTACTCAGCAAATAACACTTGAATTTCCAGCGAATAATGAAGAATTGTTTGAAATTGCAGAGATATAAATGTGAGTCCAGGGATTCTGCAACTGACAGAAAGCATATGTTTTATGTAGGACACCACAAATAATTACTACAGTCTACATACTACTTCTGAAGCTCTGACCAAAGTACTCATCCAGTCATGACTATGTTAAGAATGTTAAATAAAGGTTAAGACTGTTAAGAAGGGTCAAAAATTGTAGTAATTCCAGGGCAGAACAAGCAGAAAAATATATTATGATCTATGAACTGCTCACATAGCAACCCTAATATTCAGTTCCCATCTGCTCACTGAGCTCAAGTCCTGATCCAACTGCTGCTTGACTTTCCCTTGCCCTGCTCTATCAAAACTGGACAACATAATTATACTAGTCTGTTGAGTCAATCATGTTAGATCCAGTTCCTCTATACTGCAGCCAATTTTTTCAGACTGTCCCTCGTCATGTTATCACTTTTTCCTCCAACAAACTCAATATCCTGCTTTACCGTAAAGTGTTCTCTGCTTTTCTCCGCAAGGCTCACTTCTACTTATCCTAGTAGGACAGTAGCTAGAAGTAGGTAGATCTTTGTCAGTCATATACATTCAGATGTACAGCTTGATGAGTGCACAGAACAAATCACAGCATTCTCAAGGTACAGAAAAAAAAGCGCTTTCACTATGCTATGACTTTGATAAGAAGCTGTAATTTTACATATATAACGTATTCTCTGTGTATCAGCTCCATTCTTCCTGATGTCTTTGATGTTATGGCATTTTTTTTCTTTCTTAAAAAGCCCTTTATACCAAAGATCACATAATTATATTTGCACTTTGCCATTCCTGCTTTTATTTACTTCCTGAGACTAATGTAATAACGCGAATGCTGAGATAGACATAAAGAAAAATCTCTGAATCACAATGTTAGATTTTAGAGAGCAGTAGTTGCTGCATTAAATATTAAGAGAAAGAAAGCAAAGCAGAACTAGGATCAGGCAGCTAGGGAGTCAAGGCATGGCTAAAGAATGACACCAAAAAACCAAGCTGGATAAAATTGCTGACTTAAATCTAGGACTAGAATGGAAGTAAAAATCTATAGAGATAAGTGCAAAACACAGACTGAAGGCAAGAATGAAGAAAAAGCAAGAATGGAATGGTAAGGCCAAGAATGGAAGCAAGGAAGAAGGAGGACTGGGAAGACACCTTACAGTAGTCAGAGGAAAGCCTACATACCAGCTTGCATCACAGCTTGTTCAAAGCTCCTTCTCTAGCAGAGGCAACAGAAATAAAAAAAAAAAAAAAAAAAAAAAGACAACCAAAGAACTCATATTTCTTTTTCATCACCATGAAAGAAAATAGATTTATTTTAATAATGGAGACAGAAGGACTGTCCAAATAGGAGCCACATACCTCTTCAAATACTGCAATCATCAGTTAGGTCAAGAGCACTTTTGGTTAGTTATCAAAATAATTTTCTAGAAATTAATACACAACCAAAGGGCAGATCTGCAAACGTCAAGCAGACTTTGACCATAAATACAAAGAATTTTTGTAACAGACTTATGAAAATACCTGAGAAAAACATAATAATTTTTCAGATACAAAAGAAATACAAACACGTAACAGTGAAGAACCCCTAACAGAAGGATTAAAACGTTGTCTCAGACTCTGCTTGAAAATGGAGGCCTGCAGATATCCAGTCCAATAGAAATAATTCAGAGAGCTCTACTCTACAGAGCTAGGCAGGTGTGGGTATGCCAATGACTCTGTTAGTATAGTTATTTTCAGCAAAATAAATAAAAACATATCCCAGAATTTACATCTAACATGACGGAAAGTTTTTCAAGTTGACTACATGAAAAAAATATTTTCAGCAATTATCTACGTTGTACATGCTTCAAAATAACAGAGTTTGGCAACAAAGACATTTCCTCCTCTTTGAAATTATTGCATGTGGTTACTATTTTGACCAGTCAGCTATGAGTCCTTTTCTTCTTTGTATCAAATTCCTAAAGAAGGTGGAAACATTATTCATACTAGCAATTAGATGATTCAATGTTTATTTGTATCAAGTATTTGCAATAAGGTGACATGCATTTTATCTGAGTTCTTGAGTGATGACATCATTACTAGCCCACTGCAGTTGCTATAGAAACACAACTGGATTCTTCACAGACCAGGCAACTAAAAAGCTTTGGATATCTGCTTGTTCCTAGTTTTCATTAATAGCTTGCCAGCCAGAGTGTAAACTCCTAATACTTTTTACCTTCTGGAGAACAGAAGTATTGATGAGTCGGTTATCTATATCCTAAGAAGAGTGGATTCAATAAGAGCACTACTAAGTTTTTTTTTTTTTTCCTGTAGTTGAACCCATTTAAACAGATCATGACACTAACCAAGGAAGGACTTACTCTTGTATCTGAAGTGAACAGAGCATCCTCACACTGCCTTAAATGAAGAAGTCCAAGTCACGTTTTTTATGCCTCTTCATTGCATCTATGTATAGATGTTATTAGTTGCTTTTATCCCTTCCCATTTGCATACTAAACCAAAACAAAACCCCAAGCCAACAAATGATTGTTCAGATGGACATACTCTTGTTCAAATCTCACATGAAAGTGAAAACACCTAATAGACCCTTGTGGATTTGGCTCTTCCACTACACCCTCAATTTCTCTAAAGCTCACACTGCATACTCTAGGGATGTACTCCCTGAGCATCCAACATTTGTTGAGTCTGCAACCTTTGATGTTTGCAGTTTAGGAGAAAGGACACAATAAAGAAACTGCAAAACCTGGGTTAGCCCGTTTTCACAGAATTACAAAATGGTAGGAGTTGGAAGGGACCACTAGAGTTTTAAGATATGTTCAGAAACAAAAGCACAGTTTTAACCTTCTATGGTTTAGTATAGAAATTGTCAACCTGGTTGTTAAAGAAGGCAATCATCTAGAGAATTTTAGAATTTAGTTTTGAGATATGCAAGTTTGAAACTTAGAAACACAAAAGGTCTCTGTGAACAGACATTTTGAAGATTTCTGTTTTGAGGAAAATAATGTTATACAATTAATTGTCTCACTTTGGTTTAGTATTTTGTAGTAAACAGTTATTTAATTTGGTTTGAAAACAGAAAAAAGACTCCATGATATCATAGAAGGTCTAAAAGTGTCATTTCATTGCTGCCAGTCTCTTGAAAAAGTCTTTCAGAAGCACTTCCATTAAAATCAATGCAACTTCAATTCCACACATTATACTAGACCTACACAATCTCTAAATAGATTTAATAGTTGAAATTCAGTGTCACAGTATGAAGTCTTCATTTATGTGTGTACATGGAGGGTTATTTACTTATTGCCTATATCTGAGCTAGGTGTCAAATTTGCCATTACAAAGAAAAAAATCAAATGCAGCAAAAATTAGACAGTGATCCAGATGGCCAGGCAGTATGTGTCACCTTTAGGGAGCCTGGACTTTTTTTTAGGCTGTATTGACTTGTGTTCCAGTACTATAATGGGATCTTGGTCATATAACATGCATGTAGACTCCTAAACTGAGACACTTCAGTTTAGATGGTTGAGATGTATCTACAGATTAAGTCATCTATATGAAAAATTAGATTTATCCATTCCTGGTTAACATAATAAATGAGGCAGCTGTAAAGATAGTAGGGGCAAGTACAGGTGTTATGTTTGAGTATTATTCACAGGAATTACACAGTAATGCATTATGTTTTCATCTGGAGAAGCAAAACTTGAGATCGTGTACATGAAATTCCAATTGAGTGCTCATACACAAAAGTCTGTAAAATAAGAGCCTTGGCTTGGCCTCCTGCAAATGAGTGAACTAAATGTCAGGAATGACTTTACTGGGCAAAGTGCCTAACTTGACTGTTCTCTTAAAGGAGTATTTGTCATGCAATGAATTAACTACTGGAGAGCTTTTCTGTCCTTACCTCTCCAACAGCTCTAAGCAGCTTAGTTCAACGCCAAGTATATTAATTTACCTCCTCAGCTCAACTCAGTTTAAAAATGAACAGTAAAAAAAAAAAATAATCAAACATTATGTATTTAAAATTTCTACACCATGACAATATTCAAACTCATTATTTTCCTAGAACAAATGTTAAACTGATTTGCCGAGTTTCTTGTTGGTTTTTTTTGTGTGTGTCAGAGAAAAGAATACAGTTCCAAAGTAGACAATGGCTTTTTTCTGTCACAGAAATGAATCCTAACCTCACAGGAAAAAGTCAGTAATTATAAGCAACAGCCAACCTAGCATATCTGCACTATCTTTATTTACCTCAGAATTGTCAAATGGGAAGGCTACATTATGTTGTGTTTCACCAGATTTAAACACTCAAGTTTCAGACTGAATGTGCAGCATCACATTTCTTTAATCATTTAGCTACTAGAAAGCAGCATGAATGTGTAGTAGCCCTTAATGGTATTAATCAGGTAAGTATTTTCCCTTGCTAAAAAAGATTATATATTAATTTTTATTCCAATAAATGCAAAGAAAAATATCCTATATTCTTATACTATTCTTGCACTTGTGAACAATTACATGAATGTTTCTACTGAAGCCATCGTACTAACTTCAGTGGTGAAGTGTTCGGCTAGATGAGTAAGTCACAGGCTCTGCATAGACTGCAATTTCATTTTCTTTTTTTACATTAATACAAGCAAACATGTTGGTTTGCATTCTAACACACTTTCCTATTATGAAAATTAACAACATAAGTAGCTTTGGTTAGATAACTGATACAAGTAATTTTGGCAAATGGAAAACATTTTAGAAATTGTGTCTAGGCTAAAGAAAGATTTAGAAAAAGTGCCAACTCATGAATGATTGCAATAATGTCATCCCGGTCTATCCATGTATTTACTATGGTATTTAAGGAATGCAGCCTCTCAAAACGAATAGCACAGAATGGCTTAGCAAAACAATGTGAAAAATAATTCATTCTCCTTTCAAAATCCTTTTGCAAAACGTATTTCCTCTCTAGTTTAATTAAAACTGTTCAGATACTTTTTTTGTTTTTTAATTTGTTCACATGATTTATTTAACACTGAAATCTTTTATTTACAGAGGGTTGTGAAGGTAATTTATTTATAACGGAGGTTATTTAACTGAATCACCAGTGAGCTGTGCATGAGATCACCTGTGTCCATAGTGAGCTCAACTGAAGTCACCCAATTCCAACCAAATGCAATAAATCTCAGAGCTGTGATCTTAACCACTTAGCTTTTCCTGTTAAAAGAGGGCTCAGATTCAGTATGTGCAAGCAAATACATCACATTAACCACAGATTTGTGTTCCCTATCTATTAATTTATTGTTTCCAAGTTACAGATTTGTTAATTTCCATCACATACACTAAAAATGTGGAAATGGGCAAAAGGAATACATTACAAGCAAGACCAAGATTGTTTTGTTAATTAATCTTAACAGCCTGATCCATTATTTTTAATCTAGTCCCAGTGATACTAAAATATTATGGCACACAAAATATAGTGTAAAATATAGTATTATGTATGCACAATTATGTACCATTTAAATTATATTTATCCATACTTTCATGCATAACTTTTCTCTTTTTCCCATAGTCTTAAGGTCAAAGGGAGAATGAAGGGACATAGGTGAGGGGATAAAAGAAGGAAGAGAGTCTTTAGTATCCAGAGAGCTTTTCCAGGAGAATGATGCTGATGATTTCGTAATCCTCACTCTGAATTATTATTGCATTTGCTAACATGCTCTACAGCTTGCTTTTTCTTCATTGATCAGCAAGTCCCCATTATAAGTAAATTCACTGTATATTATCTATTTTTTTTGCTATTCTTTGTTCTCTTTTTTTACACCTAAAACAGGTTTTATCAAGTTCACAAAGTTACATTTCTTTGCTGGCCACTGCTCAGTTGCTTATGGCCCCAGAGCCTCCAATATTGATCTAAGCCTATGCTTTTATAGACCTCTGCCATTACTCCATGCCTTTACTGTTCTGTGTTGTAGTTTATTCTTTACTTACAGGTAGTTCATTTCAAACATGACAAGCACTTGTTATTCTCTATTAGTTGCAGAAATTACAATAAGTATCACAACCATATGATCTTAGAGAGCTAAACAAATCAGGTAATAGTCACCTGATCATAAGATAATTGGTGCTGCAAGCTAGAACAATTCTCCTGGAAGACCAAGACAAAGGCTAGCAGAAACTCTGTAACGTGTTACACCACCACCAAATTTACTGGGTTAGGGTTATATACATCGTCTGAAAGGACAAAGATAAACTTAGTTGGTGATTTCTAGGATGGAAAAAATTCAGTGGCAAATTTCTGTAGCAAAAGTAGATGTGGAATCGACTTCTGAACAACGTATATGAGATAAAGATGGCAGAATAATGTGCTTGAAGTTAAGTTTCCCGAGATTGAGTTATGCATCCACGTAAGATCAAGGAAATAAGGTAAGACATCTGTTTACCAATATACACACAAGGATATATTTGTCCACCTAATTGTCTACATGATACTTTGGAGTAAAAAGCTGCCCATGTATAATGTCTAGCCCTTTTGGGCCCACCCACTCAGCTGAACAATCCAACAGAGTAAAGCCCAAAGGCAATATTAAAAAAGCGTTTTGGAACTTGACTTCACAAATCTTTAAGAAAACTTGCTCTAATCTTCTGTTTGGTCTTATATGGTCACCATAGACTCTTCATTTCTGTTTATTTTCACATTGTGTTCTTTTCTTTATAATAGAAGATTTCACAGAAGCTGATCTCATAAAAAGCAAATAGGAAGCAAAAAATTGTTCTTTACGTCCTTTGTTTCCAAGTTAGTCAAGTCTAGCATATTTGAACTTTGAAACAACCTGCTTGAAGTTTGTTTCACTGCAAGTTGTCTCTTGAATTACGTAAAATTTTTCATTCTCTAGTGTACAGGTAAGATCTACAATTTTTCATTCAACACTTTTCATATCTTGATCACAAGGTTGTTGACACCATCATGTGATTGTTTGCATATATTAGTACTTCCTTTCTGCCGCTTGTGTCACTTTCCATCCATGTCCATCTTTATTTTCACTGTTTACCTATAAAATTAAAAAACAAGCACCTACTAGGCTAAGTCTGTGATTAAAATATTTATGAACATTGCATAGGAGCCATGAGAACCAAAAAGGGAAGATGAGATTTGTATATCTACCAAATTGCTAAGCTAAAAACGTCTTTTCCATTACATGCTGCATGACTGCAGGAGAGATTTAGGGAAGATGTAGTCCCTATAGATAGTGAAACCACAGGTCATCAGGTAAGAATTCTAAGTTACATGAAAGCTTCTATATAAATGCAGGAGAAGCCTAGTTAAAAAAAAAAAGGATGTCCACAGCTAAAGGCTCCAACTTGTTTGTTGCTGTATTTATGTCAGATGAAAGAATCTGTTTATATTCCCATTGTGGTATTTCTGTTTACACTACAGGATTTCACAGAAGGTGATCTTATGAAAAACGAATAGGCAGAAAAAAATATTCCTTCATATCCCTTATATCCAAGACAATCACGTCTAGCATATTTGAACTTTCAAACAAATTGAATGTCAACAAAAAACATTAATAGCTCAAAACCAGAACTTCTAGTGTGGGTTATATTGTGTATTCACACAACTGTGTGTATTCACTTTCAACAATACATTTTGACACCCTGTTATTTGATTAATTTCAAAAGCAGGTGCTTCTTGGTGTATATTTTACAAGCCCAGTGGACCTAATAAAATCATTCCAAGAAATTATTCTAAATTATTATCACTCCCCCAAAAGCAGTAAGGAAAATAGTTTTCTGACCAGCCATACATAATTTAAGTTGCTTATGATTGTGAACTGAATATGTATATTGTTTTTGCTTCTCTGAAATTTCACTACAGGGGATTCTGACATTAAAATAGCAAATTATCAGATACAACACAAGCACAGATACTGTGCAATTTTAAGTATCAAACAAGAATAGTATTTATGAAAATCAACTCTCACCTTTACCTAACATCAGCCTAACTTGCAAGACCCTATTGATATGACAAAGTCTCATTTAGATATTCTCTGATATATATGACACACAAAGGGGTCAATACCTTCATATTCTATTTATCTAGCTAACTTTCTCATTCATGTCTTGAACTTGCTGAACTACAAGATGTCAAAAATGTCATCAAGGTGTCCTTTAGCCCTCTGACATTGAAGAAAGCTGAGCGTTTTATTGCCTGTAGCTATACCCAAGAACACATACTGACAGATGTTCGGAAGTTGTGCTTGTTTTCACCATATAAAATTAAAAGACATCTCTAATGTATGCCACATGATGACCTTAGCAATCACCACTCATCAGTCCTGAACAAAGGGCGCTCTTCTTCGCTGAAACTATATTATGCCTTTGTTAAGACTAGTCCAAAAGGCTGGTATCATCTAGTTCACTATTGTTTCTTTGCAATGTATGAAGACAGTTATAAGCATCAAGTACAAAGTCCAACATCTGAGTTCTACTGAGAGAGATCATGGCCAGACCATTAAGTAAGGTGCATCTGTTTTGTCCTTGCATGGGAGCAAAAGGAATCCAACTACACATTTAGGTGTTGCTCTTAATATATACTAATCAAGCTACTCTTACTGACAGCATTAATAGTGCCATGAAAGATAATCTCATGTTCATCACACACCACTATTCCCTGTCCAGCTCATTTTTATTCAATAGAAAGATGTCTCACTTCACTGACACATTACTAAAGCACATTAGATTAAGCAGTCAGTGGGAATTTGCTTTGTAGCCTGCTCTACTGATGGAAACAGTCCAATAAAACTGGCAAAAGATGCAGTTTGTGGTATTTGGCAAGATAAAGCATGTGAAGGCCACGTATCTTCAGAGAAAACAAACAAATCAACAACAGGAATTTCAGCACTTTCAGAATTCACTAGCTCAAAGGAATTTAATTCCAATCCCTGCATAGGCTCAGTATAATGGGAATAGGGGGTGTATGTTTTCCAGCAAGTTTACTGGTAGATTCAGATTTAAACATCAGTTTACACTACACTCTGCAATTTAGCAATTTCCTTAACTAGAATTCTCTGACATAAGATCTCTTGTTTTATTAAATCATGTTTTAACCATATTATGTTACCATGGGCAGATACGATTTCTGTCCAGTCAGCAACTCTAATTTGTGACCAAGGTCATATTTACTAGTTTGAACCAAACTGTTCATCTGTTACCTCACTTTGTCCAAGGCTATTACTGTATTTGACTTCACCTTGTGCTAGCCTGTATGAATCTCCTTCAGTCTTAATTTGTCTCTATATACTAACTGTAAAAAATTAACTTTCAGTAAGAGTTAAAAGTTTCCCCAACTAAGATTAATATCCACTTTTTTGATGGCAAACACAATACTGGAAAGAATAATAAACTACATTTGCAACACTGTCTTACATAAAAGAATAATATCACTTTTCTCTTTCCTACATCAGAATTTACTGCATTTTTCAGATCATGCAGTAATGAACTCTTTTCCTAATGGCTCTTTAGTACTAAGTCCTTTACAGCAATTTATTTCAGTAACAAATTATTTCCAAAAGGACAACTAACAAAGCATCAATTCCTTATGTAGTTGGTTTCTGTGTTTCTACATAGCACGCCCCCCACTCCCACCCCCCGCTCCCAATTAATGACCACATAGTCTCTACAAGCCTCTTCTTGTCTTTAACTCAACAGAAGTATCTCCGTCCCCATCCATGCTGACTGCCTGGCCAAGGAAGAGGCACCGCTTGGCAAGCAAGGAGAAAGAAGATTCCTCACCAAGCTAAAGGTCACTGCTTTGCCATTTCCCTTCTGCACAGATGCTGATTGTGGTAAGACTGGCAGGAACTTTAATCCCGAAGAACTGTATTTATCTGAGAAATCTCTTTGAAATTGACCAAGAGGCTTAATCCTTATTCAAGATTGCCTAGTAGGCAGGCAAATGGGCAAATCATATAGTTGGTTTTTTTCTTGTAGAGAATAGGGGAAGAAAAACAGTGGATTTCAGCTGAATCATTCCCTTTCCTATTCATTTTCAGAACTAAAATTTTAATAACTAAGTTTTCAGATGCCCTTCTCTACTAGCTTTGCCAGTAGAAAGTGTAATTGCCCATAACGTAAAAGTTATACTACATTATTAAAGGATGTACTCAGAAGCTTTTCTTTGCTTTTCCTTTTTTTTTTTTCTCCTAGTAAAGGGAATTGTGTGTAAAGCTTAAGACCATTTCAGCAAGACTGTGAAATAGAACTTCAGAATGCTTGTAAATGCAATCACTCTTGCTAATGAAACGTGCCAGATTCTTAAGCTTCCCCAAAACACAGCAAAAGGCTTTAATTTTTTTGTTTTGAAGGGCAAATGAATGCTAGATGTCTATTTTACTATTTGCAGTACTCTCATCATTATCCACAATTGTAGCCTTTTACAGAATTTTTTTCCATAGTGTTTCTTACTAGTGACGGAGAGCATATTTCTTCCCAATAGCACATACTTACTTCAGAAAGTTTTATAGCTATATTTTGTCCTCTCTCTCCAGTTTTTTCCATAGATTACAAAGATTGTTTAATAAAAAACAAACACACAATGACTGGGAAATCCTTAAACACTAATGTGAGAGACAAAGAAATAAGTGGACTTCAAATAATTTATTTTTTTTAAAAAAAAATCAGTATCCATAAGAACTAGATAGTTTACAGAAGTGATGATGAGATGTAAAGACTTCTATCGATATTCAGATGCATTCTTACTACTGAAAGTAGAAACTTATTCAGTACCAATGAGTGTCTGTTACTGAATGTTTATGGATGCGAATCCAGTTCCTCATGAAACAAAAGCAATGCCATTTGAACACAAATGTAGTTGACATATCATTTGGTATCACTATTCAAGAGGCCAAAGACAGTTGTTCCTTTTCACTTTGAGCACTATATTGCTAGATGTTATACTAGATGTATACCGTTATGTTCAGTCCATAAAAGACATAGATTTCTGCTGTTTTCTCTCTAGGATGCTATGTGAAAACTATCTTCAGAATTTTTTCCAAAAATAATTTTTAAAGTGACTAATATATTCCAGTAGGTAGCACACATTCATTGCCTGTGATCTTCCTTCCTATAACCAAAGTATTGTTTGACTTTCAGCATGGTTTCACCTAAGGACCACCGAGGGAAATACACAGATGCAATCAGTATTCCCAGTTCACACCTGAATGCACAGATGTCCACTAACATATGAAACAATAGCCAATCATTAACACATGAATTCTCACAACACTCATGCAGTGAAACAAAGACAGGAAAGCATTATTATGATCATTTCACAGAATGCAAAAAGACCAGGTATTTGCAGAAGTAGTTTGCTCAGGGCCACATAACGATAAATCAGTATCATTCCTGTCAAGCTTTTGCTAAAGATGGTCATCTCCTTTCTTTAAGCTGAAAACATTACACAATCCTCTATCTGCACTCAGAAAAAATAGACAAAGAGAAGTAACGATACAGTCCTTAAAACCTCTGAGGGAAAACAGGCCAATAGTGTATCCCATAGCCTTCTATAGCTAGAGTCATAGAAGTTTATTGCTTATAAAGATGATGGAAAAAAAACAAAGAAATATGTTTATAGTAATAGGAATAAGGATGAAATCCAACACTTGTTTCTGCTCTCTGCATAGAAACATTAGCGATACTTACTCCATGATTTTAAGTGTCCAATCTTAATAACTCTAAATCTTCAGTAGTTAGCTGTGCTAGAAATGCTGAACAGTAACTCGAAAAGCATTCACTATTGCAGTAGCAGCTGACCATAAACAGAATTCAGGATTCAGACAGCTTGTCTCAGGGCTTGGCCTTATCCTAAATAGTAGAAACCATGTTTGCCACAGCCTAACTTTTTAAACAAGTAGAAGCCACGGAGTATGAACATACCCCAAAAACCAATCTCTAAGGTATGTGTGTTCTGATATATTAAAAGGTTTTAAGAGAAAGTAATTTGATTGCATCTCCATTACATGTGTAAGCACTTCACACTGCCGTAAATGAAACATTTGTCAGACTGCAAGGCAAAAAGTCTCTTTTTTTTTTAATGAAGCAAATATTCACCTAACCAGGCATGATCACTGCTAGCAGTTGTTTCTGAACTGCTGTCAGCAAAGCACGGTATATAGTCTTTACTTTGCCATAACCTACCATGATAACAACCCTGCATCTGTTTCTCCAGCACAGTACTACAATCCCTCCTTCACTGCTTACACTGACATACTTTCTCTGGGTCCGGTAAGCCTTGTATCAGATCCCACTTTCACATGAACATCTAGTGAAACGGGAAAACTGGGGAACAACTGATGTGGAATAATCACAACTGCAGAACAAACTGATGGTTATCTAAATCTCTTGCTTGAGACTGACAGATTCATTCCATTATTAGAACATGTTAATTAGTATGTGCTCTCTGATTTTCTTGCTGCTAACTCTTCTTGATACGTTAAAAAAAAAAAATTGAAAATAAGTGTTAATTGACTTTATAAATTAACACATATACAATACAGGAGCATTACTTGACAAACTTAAACCCAAAAAAAAAACCCAAACTTCACAGCTATGTGAAATTATCAGCCAGTACAAATCTTTCATCAAACATCACATCACCGATGTAATCTGCTGATGAGCAGAGGTTTCTATTCTGATGCAACTATGGAGAATGACAGCTGGTAATCAAGAAAGTGCTTAGCAAGGTTTTCTTACTTGCACTAAATTCCAACAGAGACAGGAAGTGTCTGACAGGAGACAACCCAAGAAGGAAGAAGATAGAAGAAATTAAATTCTTGCTGGCCAACAGATCAGAAGCCTTGAGCTAAGCATGTCCTTAGCTCAAGGATGCCAAGCCTAGGAATGCCAAGCTGTTCTGAACTTCCTCTTGGCATCACAACCAAGGCAATATGGATTAAGTGGAATGAGAATGAAGAAGTGATGGCTTTCCTTCTCAAGACTGAAGAGAATTATTCAGAAGTATTTGCAAGCTAGCTGTTGATATTTAAAATGGCATCAGTAGATTTTATTCAAATGACAGCCTGAATTATACAATTGTACACAGAAAGAGTCTGTATTTACCTAAAAAAAAATTAAAAAACCAAAAACATAAAACCAAATGATCAGTGTTTCCCAGATTCTGACTGGTGAAACTGCAACATTCGGGGCCCCTTTGGCAATAGTTGCTGCTAAACTGCAGAGGGATGGTGACACTGATAGCATGCTGGCTTTTCGGTAAGTATCACCCTTTGTTCCTCAAAATACAGAGCTGCTATTCACATGTTTCTTGCAGCCAAAGTTCAGCTTCTCCTGTAGATCAGAGCAGAAGATTACTTAATTACATACTTCTATGTCAGAAAAACAGATTCACATCTGCTTTTGTATCAAAATATATCCACCTTTCATCTAGCTATATTAATTGCATTAAGTATCCATAGTTATTATACTGGTGTAAATGAGAACTGCATCATCTGATTTTCTAATATAAACAACAGATTCAGGAAATTAGTCATGTTTTAAATTGAAAATTTAGGGCACTGTTTCGCTTAATAATTTGCAATGTGTATTCATACCACAGCTGAATGCCAATGTGAAGCCAAATTACTTTTCTATTATCACAAATATGAAACTAGTGCTTGACTTCAATACAGATAAGAACCTAATCATAACTTTAAGTCCTGTTGTCTCTCTAAAATAGCCCCAAGATTGCTTCTGACATTCATTCCCTCTAAGAAACTTTAAATACTAAATTTTAGAAGCCAGTACAAAATGCCTAACACTTTTCAAATAAAAAATTGGAGGGAAATTTAATACATTGCATCAGCAATAGGTACCATCTCTGTAGGCTTGCAGGTTTCATAGTCTGAGAACTGTTTAGGTTGGAAAAGAACTTTCAGGTGATTTAGTCCTTTAAGATCAGGATGCTATTTGGAAGCACTCTAGCTTTTAATATGAGTGATTTGTTCTGTGCCACTCTATAGAATCCACAAACCAAAGAGGAATCCAGAGGTATCAGAGAAGTTGCCCCAATCCCCAAGATATACATCTAGCTCTCAAGAGATTCACCATCTTGAGCTTCTGTGAGGACACAAAAGCTGCCAGCACTGTTAGTCCTGGCTATGAACCATAGCTTCCCAAATCACCACCCTTGGGCCTGTAGTCCCCACCCAAAGGGGGCCAAGAAAGAAACTGGAGACAACTTCAGGCTTTGCTCTCCCTATGAGTCCTATCTTCAACTTTTTTCAGGACTTGTCAAGTATAACTTCATCTCCTAGATGCTCTTGTGTCTTAGAAACAAAATATTCCATTATTATTCCCAGTATTGTTTTGTAGATCTTTAAGCCTGTACTTAAGAGTAATGCTGAATAGGAACAGAAGCATCTCCTTGGCCTTGCAAAGTCAAATCAAATAAATTACTGAGGAGCAGCACTTTTCTTCACCTTGAATTTAAAATCTGTTAATACTGGTCCCTATATGAGACACCATGGAATTCACAATGAGTGGCTTCTCTGAAAATGGTTGGTGCCAAAACAATTTGGGATGAATTTCCTTCTTTTGCTTTCCAAACACTTTTTGTTTTGTGGCAGGTGTGGCAAGCAGTGGAGTGACTCCTCTATTCCCAATGGAGTTCCATTTCAATTGATGGCCATTGCTTTTCTGTGTTATAGAGCTAGATGACTGAAGCATAATTCACCATGAAACATGGAGATAACAGTAAATAAAATAACCAGACAACCAGGTTAGCATGATATCAAGACTGAGGAACAGTATTAGCTTAAATTCATTAATTACTATGAGGATCTAGTAATGGGAAGATCTTTGTCTTTTCTACCATATATCAAATATAATGGCTCTCAAAATAAAAATGATAAATATTGGAATAATCATCAAATCCAGAGCGTAATTAAAGTTCAGATTTAAAAATTCCTGGTTTTCCCCAGCTTCAACTTTTAAAAATAAGTATTTCCAACCTCACTGGTCTGTCCACTACACAGAACAGTATCCCCAGCATTTTATTTTAATTTTAAAAAACAAAATTAAATTAACAACAACTAAGAAGATAATTTACATGGTGTATAAGCTACTTCAAAATTAAAATTTATTCAATTTCTGATAATTTAAAGTAACTATGAGTCAAAATTTCAGTAAATACCTTCAAAAGGCCAAAGACTATGCATGACTAGTTTCAAAGTACCAGAACCTCCAGGAAAGAAATGGTTTGTCTTCACATCAGATAAAGTCTGACTTCAGTTATACAACACTAGGATAGGACAGCAAAAGCACCAAAAAGGACACTGGCTTTGCTTATCAACAATCTCCACAAATGTTTGTTCTTTAGTGTCTAGAATCAACTCAGCCTTTTCAGCTAAATTATTGACCACAGTTTTGAGCCCAAAGACTTCAGATGTCTTGTAGATAGGTTCGTCAAAGATCAGCAAGCTTCTTAAAGATAAAGGGAAAACTAATCTTGAGTAAGGATTTTGAAGACGAGGCACTAATCTGTGGGGAGGCAATAAAAACAAATGATGGATTTGACATGCTCAGGGTATCCCATGCTGTTGAGAAAGTGTGTTGCAGTGTCCTGTGCTCCTAAGGAGTTGAGTCTATGTAATTACATCATGTTTGTGTGGTCCACAGAGGAAAAAAAATATGGAGGTTTGTACTACAATCATTATTCATGAGAACAGGATGAAGTCTCAGACTACTAAAAATGGTGTGAGATTTTTGACTTGTGGAGCCACTGTCAGCAGGGATTTCAAAAGAATTACTAGAGCTAGAAAGAAATGGATGAATAATACATCTGCTAGAAATTACACTTGTTGAGAGATCAGAATTATTCACCGATTTCAAAAGCATGGAGGGTTAAATATTATGACAATTTATTTTGACATTCTCTAGGAGAAATAGTTTCAATATTTTCAAAACAGCAACATTCTGACTTTTGATTTTGAAACAGCATGTTTGTTTTGAAATTGACACAACGTTGTTCTGGATTTAACAAAAATGTTTCAGGTTGGCAAAGAATGAAGTTTTTCTTCCTGCTGAGAAAAGAAAACAAACTTTAAAAGTCATTAAAAGTTGTTTCAAAAAGATGACAAAGCATATTATTCCTTTAGTTCTTTGGGGAAAAAAAAAAAAAAAAAAGAAAAATCAGGGAAAAAAGCAACCAGAGATGCAAAAATTTACTTCCTCTGTTTTAAATCCAAGATAAGCAGGTACATATCACCTAGATCACTATACAGCTGTTTCTCCCTCTGTATACTTCCCCTACTATTTAGCTTCCCATATACTTCTAAAGGTCAATAGACCCCGGCTACTTCGAGAGGGATGTAAATCACTAAAAACCTTATGAGGAGACTTCAGTTACACAGCAAAGCTCCTTCTGCTTCTCAGTCTGAATACTGGTGGCAGTTTCATTTAAATTAACCACAGAGCTTTATATAAAGTTACATACAACATGGAATAATGCAGTCAATACAAAAGTTTGTCTAATTTTTATGCTAAATTCAACTTATTCTTACAATGACTCAACTATTTCAGCTTTCACTATGCTGCAGACTCAGACATTAACATGTTAACTCAACATGAAGCTTTGCTTGTCTGGGGACACAAAAGTAAACTTGATTCTGGCAGAAACCTGGCAATGAAACAGGAGGTCTTACACTGTAAAGCCTATTTCTGCAGCGGGAATTCCATTCTCAAAGTAATAGATTATATGGAGCTCTGAATATTACAAGTAGGCTCACAAAACCAGTTTTCTCTAATCCAAGGACTCTTTTAAGGAAAACTTAAGCTTTTAAAAGGTGAAGGGAGAGACCCTCTACTACAACTTTCATTGGCTCAAGCCAAGTAAAGGAGGAACACAACCTGAAATGGTCCTCTATCATTTTGCAGGATCGCTTTTTAGAGTTCTGTCAGAGAAACTGAAGATTTATTCAGTCCATACAGTCTGAAGGAACCACAGCACTTTGATGCAGACCCTTTCCTCTCTAGGTTCCCAACCAATCTCTTTTCATGGTCATCAGGACAAGTAGCACAGCTGCTCACACTAATCCTGAACACCTCCACTTAAGCAGTGAAGTCATGATTCCCATGCAATATCAAAATGGAGATAGTAAGTGGAATTTATCCTAACACAGCAGTGAGTGTCTTTTTCAGAGAGAACAAAACTCCCTCTTCTCTGCTTTGTGTTTCCTGTGTTCTTCCCTAAGTAATTTTTGTTCAATTTAAAAATATTATTACTATTTTCATGAGTTGCGGTAGTGACCAAGTCCAGTTATAAGCCAAGGTCTCTCTGTATGGCACTGCATACACTTAAAAAAAACCTGTCCTTTTCCCAATATATTTGTAGTCTGCAGAACCTTAAAAACAATGCATTTAGTTAGACAGAGACATAAGGGTAAAGATAATGTTACATCCAACATAAAAGATTAAAATAATCCAGGTGGATTCCTGTTCCCTTTTCCATTAGGAAGATGTAATTACATTCAAAGCCAGCGAACGTAAACTACGCAGAAGATATTCTTTTATATTTTTAAATCTGTCTGGGTACTGGCCTTAGCAGCAATGCTTTCAATAGACGTCATCATCTGGTCGTTTGCTTACATCATTTACACAATTTGCAACTCTGAAAACAATATATTGCCTGACTTCAAAGCTTGAACAGCTACCTAGTTTTTCTCTTTATACTATTTCCTATCTTCCAAATTTAATCCTAAATTGTTGGTGATAACACATGAGACCAGATTCAACTCAATTACGTTAACAGTACTCCAGGTCTGTAAAGGTAAAAGTGGTTAATATGGTAACAAATGCTTTGTACTCTATTTTTTAATGGCAATAGCAAAGCAAAGTCCTATCAATAAGAGTTGACAATAATAAAAAGGCCAGTCTTACACAGCTGCATAGCTAATTCTAAGGTGTGTGGCAAGAGGTCTTCTCTGCTTTTTTACTGCTATCTTATATCCACAAACAAAAACAGTATGCATTGTTCCCAAATGTTTAGGTTTGTTTCCTTATGGCTTTGGGTGAGACTTCCAAATAAAGGGTGTAATGACACAATACTGCCTAACAGAATAGGAGCAAACAAATTAGGCAAAAGCGCTGTGAAATTGACCTGTTGCTCAAACAGCTCTGTAATTTGAGTAGGATTTTCAAGAGCACAACCTGTTTATCTCCATTTCTGATTAAGAAAATGATAAAACTCTTCCTGGCTTCACAAAACAGAAATTATGTCAACCATGTGGATCCTTTATTAGAAAAAACAAAAGCCCCATGGCGATGACAAGTGATGAAGAGTTCAGTATGTTAATCAGTAAGGAAGTCCCAAAACTCACATAAATGGGGACAGGAAGAGCAAGAAAGGGTGGATAAAGATGCAGGGAACAAAATGCAGCATGCAAGGAGCACCTAAAGAATGGAAATAATAAATAACAATAAAGAGGCAGATAAAAATGTATATTCAGAGATAGACTTGAAGAAGACTAGAGAAAATTTTGATTCCCCAGTAGAAACAGCAACTTACAATGATTCAACCTGCTGTGAGAAATCAGCAGAAACCATAACTGGAGTCACATTCAGGTTTGTCATTTCTGCATACAGAAGTGCTTAATCTGACCTATTATGCAGTTTTCATAATCCTCATGCTAACATGTAAGAGCTGACATTCAACCTTTTCTAGCAAAGCCTTCTTTGGATAGAAACTAAAATATTCCCTTTCATTTTTTAAAGCACGAATAAAAAAAACCAAAAGTCATATTATACTTCTACTAAATGAAACAATAGTAGTCTATATTTCTTTCTAATTCTGCTTGTATTGCATCCCTCCAGTCTTTGAGGAAAAGAGGGCCAAGAGGAAAATCCAAACTTACCACACAATGAAGAAATAAAGCCAAATTATCAGCATAGAAAATAATTGTATAAGTCCTAGGTACCAAAGCTTACCCACAAATAGCTCATAGTAAATCATGCATACAGTTTAACGTTAGTTGAAATAAGTGCCAGGTCAGTTATCAGGCAGCAGTGAATTTAACAAGACTTTGAAACAAAATTTTGTTTTTGATTCTCCCTCTCTAACATACAAATAACTGAATTAAGATGCAAATAGCAATGACTGAAGTGAAGCGTGGGCAAGAACTGGTCTGTTCAGTACTTCAGCCCTACATCAAAACAGACTTATGGTGCTGAAGAGGAAATAGAAATATGAAAGATCAAGTTTTGACTTTGTGGAACAAGTTCTTAACATTGTCTCAGGTCCTAAAGCACTATCATGCCACAGAAACGGAAAGAAAATTGTCTTGGCTGAAAGATTCAGCATAAAAGCAACAAACTACAGAACTACCACCATCAGCCAGCTGCCTTGATTCCAATTTAATTTCAACTATAGAAACATTATGTGTTGGCTCTCATATTACAACCTTTGCATGACCTAAAACTTCCACACTGGATGTTCATACAGATGCTTCAGGGTTAGCCTCTCTTCAGACAAATTCAGCTGCTCAGACTGTTGAATGATAGGCACATTTTCCAGCCTTGGAAAGGTACCAGGGGCTGTCCAGCAAGGCCATAAAATTGAGGGCATTTATGAAACAGAAAAATGCATGAAAATAGGTTGCTGTATCAAAATACATGATGTTTCCCCACAATACTGTAGCCCCCTCTTTATTTTACCTTCTCTCATCAATGAGCCAAAGTTTTAAACAAGCAGTAAATTGCTGCAATGAAAATGGAGCCAGTTGATGATTCACAGGAGCTCTAAAGCTTTTCAGACACACAGTAACTCATCTAGATGGGTTTTGAATGTCTCCAGAGAAGGAGATTCAACAATGCATCTGGGCAGCCTGTTCCCTGAATAGTGAAGAAGTTTTTCCAAATCCACCTGGATAAGTTCCTGTGTGACCTCACCTATGTGGTCTTGCTCTGGCAGGGGGGTTAGACTTAGATCTTTCAAGGTCCCTTCCAACTCTGGAGATTCTGTGGCATATTTGTTTTTATACCATGTGTGTACCAAACACATTTTTGTACCATGACTTGGCAGGAAACATGAAAGAAACTAATCTAAAATAATAATAAAATAAGTAAAGTATTCCAGGAAAGATTCACCTTTATTATTATTATTATTACTTGAAAAAATAGATTATTAATTTGCCATTTAGAATTAATTAAATCTTAAAAAAAATGATGGCACTTCATATTTTGAGGAAGGAGTTTGCTCATGTTTTTACTAGTTGCTTTAAGTTCTATTTCTATTTGAACACTGAAAAGCACAAGAAGTACACTGCAGAAATTCCTAAGTTCATGGAATCACGGAATGGTAGGGGTTGGACGGGACCTCTAAAGATCATCCAGTCCAAGCTCCCTGCTCAAGCAGGTCCTCTTAGATCAGGTTACACAGGAATGTGTCCAGGTGGGTTTGGAAAACCTCCAAGGCAGGAGACTCCACACCCTCTCTGAACTGCCTGTGCCAGAGCTCCCTCACCCTCACGATAAAGAACTTTTTCGATTAGTGGAACTTTGTGTTCCAGATGTTGCCTATTATCCCCAGTGCTATCACTGGACACTACAGAAAAAAAGTGTTGCCCCATCCCCTTGACATACACCTTTTAAATTCCTGTATGTGTTAATGAAGTCCTCCCTCAGTCTCCTCTTCACAGTAATAGGACCTTACTTTAGTTATTGCCAATAGTATTATAAACTGCTTTGTTTCCTAACCATTTAAAAGGAATCTCTGCCTCACACAGACAACTCTTCCCACAGAATCCACACCAAGACAATTAAAAACACTGAACTAAGTCTAAGCCTTTGCTAATAAGCATAAACCACCCTAGAATCATGAAATTTTATACCACAAATCCAGAAACAGGGTTTTGTCCCAAGTTTTACTATGGAGTTTAAGCACCACATTTTGTATCATGCTTCAAGATGCTTAGTTGAATGATTTTTTCTCCTGTCATATTCCAATGGCTTAAGTATTACTTCACCTTGAGAATCAATTGCATTACACTTTCAGAAATAAGAAAATATCACTGCCTTTTCTCTTTGATATAATCAACATTTATGAAAAAGACACACTAATGGTTACCATTAAAAAGTGTACATTGCCTTCAAACAGATGTCACGTCTTATATGTTAAACCAGTAACCTGTCACACTATTTAAAAAGGTGTGCATTTATTAAAATAATTTCTAGTCCTCTAAAAAGAACTAGGAATAACATAAAGAGACCATGGCTGAGATTTACTATCTTATACCTGCTTTTATTGCATGTAAGTATTTAATTTTGAGTTACAAAAAGGGGAAAGAGATTAGTAAAATTGAGCAATGTTTACAAAAGCAGCAATATCTCAGCTACAATCTTTCAAAAAGTCCATCCTGATAAAAAACACTGACCATATCCACAGAAATATCTGAGGGCTAATACTTGCTTTTGAAACTCATTCCAGATGCCCATAAGAAAGAGATAAACTTCACATAAAAGGGAGAAGGAAGTGAAAAGGGGAAAAAAAGTTTGAAACTGACCACTGTAATACATAAATCCCATTTTCTTGTAAAAAAACAATAGGCACATTTCTTGTATTGTGTCTGAATAATCTTCTCCTTGCCAATGCTTCACAGACCTTTAAAGCTTTGCAGCTTGACTTTACTTTCAGCAGGTGTGACTCACGCTACTGTCAATATTTGATTAAATATTAGTAGTTTGAGAGTAGTTTTTGACCTGATCTAGGTGTTACCTGCTTTGGCAAGGGGTTGGACTGGACTATCTCTAAAGGTTCCTTCCAACCCCTACCATTCTCTGATTCTAAGTGAACATTTTTTCCACTGTTAAGATTAGCATGGAAGTGCTCTGTAAAATCCCAGCTAAGTAAATCTCAATCTTGTATCTGAATTCATCATGTCTCAACGATCAACAGCCATGGAGTGGCTATTGGTGAGCTGTAAATGTAAACTACAGAGAAACTCAAATCACATGCAGTTCTGCTGTAATATATGCCTATTTAATTGACACTTGACATGAAATGCCATTTTAACATGGATTGATATTATTTTAGGTTAGAAGGTAAACAAATCTTGCTTGTTCATATATAATGTAATACTGTTTTCATCCACACATTACAAATTGTCAACACAGTTAACAGCTGCCAGACTGCAACTACAAATTGAACCATCAATGAATAAGGAATATAAATTTTAAGTTAGCAATGGATCTTATTATCAATCTTAATAACATTCAGGAAATGGGCTGATATTGCCAGGTGAGACTATCTTCACTGACAGTATTTGCTTATCTGCTGACTTCAGTTAGACTTTGAAATATTTGAACAATGATCATGAACAAATTCAGCTTCTCACAGAATCTACCCGAATTTTAATCCAGAAATTTGAATCTGTACTCAGCTAAACCTCTAATTAGAGCTAAATACCTATTTAAATAGTCTTCCACTAACTTGGAGCACGAACAGCAAGATACTCATTAGTCACAGTCATTCTAAGCATCTTTGGTCATGGAGGTACCAGACAGATAAAATTGTCCTTTCATGCTGTTTACACCAAGAAGAGTAAACCTTTTCATGCTTAAATTATTATCTTCCTATTTATCAGTATATCACTTTCATTGTCATCTTTGCTTCAGGCTTTCAAACCATTATGACTTATCACTCAGACTACCTTCCCAAAATACCCAGCACGTGGTATGCTAGTCTTTTGGGTACTATTGCATCCATTTCGTAATGCTGGATTAGTATCAGTTTTCTTAAAACCACATTTTCACTCATAGTAAGCTGATGTACTGTGTAATATCTACTACTTTTTCCAGATTCATGGGGCCCAAATCTATCCTAGATAATCTAGGCTAGTACAAGGCAGATTTTTTTTTTCCCTTTGAAAATACACTGATGGCTTTTACTGATTTCTTTGTAATAAGTTTTGTTTGTTTTTTTTTTTTATTCTAACAGAGTTAAATACCAAAGAACATTTCAGATCCTTTGGGAGAATATAGACATTTCCCATTGATTTATCATAAACACAGGGCAGTCCCTGTGGTAAATGAAGACACTGCATTGGAGACAAAGTACGGCATCTTTCTTTGAGCTAGTATAGCTTGAAAACAACTGTAAAATCCTTTAATGGTCATCTTCTTTATGAAAAATATCTCTGTCTAGTGGCAGAATATTCTCAGTCAATTTCTAGTTAATGCAGGAGCCACTGGCACCAGGGATTCATCGCAGAGAAAAAGGCAAGCGGTCTTTTTGGCAAGATATGGAAGGTGGTATTTATTTTAATCTGTGTTATTTATGATATTTGTGATGCAAAAAGTGAATTAAAGAGAAAAAGAAATATCTGTCCTCATGCTCTTGGCAGTGCAATCTATGTCATCTATGGTGGGTTAGCCTTAGTGAGCAGCCAAATGCCCACTCAGCCATTTGCCAGCTACGCCCCCCATGGGATTGATAGAGTCAGGGCACATTTCTTGGTCAACTGACCAACAAGCTGTTTACTGTTACACCTGGATGAGATCAGGTTCCACATATTCAGTAGTGCCAGGTGTTAGGACCAAACAGCTTACATGGACAATATCCTGTCAATATTTTAGAAAGTGTGTAGTGAAATGCCAAATAATATTGGCTGGTAAAGGGAGTGCAGTCACGAGAAATATCACACTACAAATCCTGAAAACTCTGCGATCCTATGCTAAAATGGTGTTATCAGATACAGAAAAAAAGAATTGGCTTGCCCTACGCTGCACTAGATTCACAGCAGACAAACCAACAATATCTTCACTGCCAAGTGTCTAAATTTTCTGGAGTGATCATCCTACTAACGCTTAAAATTCATATTTCTACAACATTCTACAGAGCAATACTAATGGAGACCATAAAATGCTGGAAAGTCTATGGAAGTAGAGTGATAAACAGTCCATTACCAAGTAAAAATGATTGAAAAAACATCATGTGCATTAATATTTCCCTTTCTTCCTAAAGTTCTTTATGTATTTACACAAACCACTGTGTGTAGAAGTTTGAGAGATTTGCAAACTGCAAAAGATCATTTTAATTTCCAGCCATTAATCTAACATGTCTCTTCTCCAACAATCTCAGAGCAACTCTTAAAATTGGAGATTTCATTTGTGCTTTTCATTTGCCTTGCCTTACCTGCACAGATGCTGGAAAATAAGCTACATGCCTTGTTGTGATGCAGCATACTGGAAGATATACAGGAGATTCATCCACCTTGCAAGATTCGCACAAAACTAATAGATGCTTATTAATATAAAGCCCAGTGGCCTTCATAAACATGAGTAGACACACAGTGTTGAACATCTTGCTACATAATCTGTGCACATCAAAATTAATTTCTGCTAAAAGAGCTAACACCTGAACTCCTCTAAGGGTGCAGTTTATTTTCTTATCATAATTTTTGTTTCTAATGGCTCTGATACTATTCCAATCATTGTTTTTACATAAAGCCAAGACAAATTTTTGCCTTTTCCCTTCACTTTATCAGTCACTTTTTAAAGCCTTGTCATCAATTTCAGAACACCTGCCGTTTTCCATCAAGCAGGACTGTAACCTCATGTCACATATTTTTATAATTCCCAGGGCATTATCCTCAGATTGAGCTGAAGTAAAATTTGTTTCCAAGATCCCTTTCTGATACCTTGGATTTAGATAAGGTAAGCTATTCCTGACTGATTTGATCAATAGCAATATTGAAGATATAGCAGGAAGAGTGTTATTTAGCCAGGTGTCCCTTTGTAAAGGCTTCCTCTTAACAGCGAGTCAGAGCACAGTACAGGGTCAAAAATAGTGTGGCTGATAACAATGTTTTGAGCAAACTCAAGGTTTTGTTTATCAGATTGCTGAAAAAAAAAAAACAAACTTGACTTCACATTCACTCAAGTTTCCCTCAATTAAAAGAATGTTCTTAAAAGGCTTTTGGATTTTTGCTTAGCTGGGTGCTTGAATAAGAAAAGACTAAACATTCTGTCAGAGAGATGTTAATGTGTGCTTTGGTTCCTGTTTGTATATAGATGACCAAATTCATAGCACTGCAGTTTCACTGCAACTTACTTGTGAATAAGTTTGCTAGATTTGCCATTTAAAAAAAAAAAAAAAAAATCACTTGATTGAGACAATTCAAAGAAAATGTCTTCTATTTTACTTCTCCAGGCATATATAAAACATGTGCAAGCCCTATAATACTTTTTATTTCAACCAGCTGTTGTGTACAATCTACTCTATGCAATAACCAGCCTGTTTTACAAATGTAACAGCCCACCCAGCCCTAAAGAGGAATTTCCCATACTCATTTTACCAGCATAAAAGTAAAGCACGTGAAAAACAAACTGAAAAACACATTTTGATTTCCAAAGAAGTTACATTATTACCTCTTAGGTGAGAATTTCTGACAAAAAGCTCAGAGCAACATTACTGGGCAGATTCCAAGACAAACGAACCAAGTGAGAGTAGCATAACGCTTGGTAAAAGCTTGTCAAAATTTCAAGCTGAAAAACTGCACACATCTATCTCTGACTAGATCAAGTAAATGGCTTAGTAGGAAAAAAAATGTCTGTACCACCAAGGTACCTAGTTTTGATGCTTAATGTAGGAGACTGATTTCCTTTGGCTGTCTGTATGGATAGTGTCAAGAATGGGCACCAAAATCAGGTGAATAAGACATCACTACAGAGTGGCAACAATACATGAAGAAAGCACAGCATTACCTAAACCTGCAGGACATTTACAAAAAGACTATGGATGCTGTCACTCAAACTAAACTATTAAAAGAAGAGTCATTGACCACTGTCATATGATTACTTAAGCCAGGTTAGCTAGCTGACTTAGAGAAAACATAACGGTGAGTTTTGAGGAGGAAAGACCAATATTATAGCACAGAGCAAAAGGAGAGCATCCCAGTTACAACAAATGACAAATACAAAGACTTCAGGGAAAGAAAGGGACAGAAAGAAGTCTGATAGATCAGAATGACAATAGAATAAAAAGGCAACAGAAGCAAAATAGGTACAGAGACAATTGTCAAAGAGCTTGATAGAAAAATGTTTAAACAATAGCTAAGAAAAAAATGCAAAGCATAAATAGAAATATTTTAAAAGTCATTATCAATCTGACAGAGAAGATAGAAAATGTCAATCCTTATCATTTGAGCAAAGTTCATCAAAAAGGAAAAACACAAAGACATTGCACAAATCAAAGTGAAAGTCAGAGAAGTTGTATAAAAATGTGAACTATCACAAAAATGAAAACATAGATAGACTATATGTGATAGAACAAAAATGAACATATTTCAGTGAATATCTACAAAGATAAACTCTAGAGGAAAAAACTTTTCTTTTTCAATAAAACAGCCTTTACCTATGCAACACATGTCTGTACTGTTACTCTGTTAAGATAAAACACACACATATATACTCACTTGTACACCAGCATGTGATGTTTTAAACAACATATCTGTGTAACATCAGAGCTCTACCTTTCAATAACAATCACAACAAGACACACAGCTGAGAATGCCAGGTTGTAATTGTAACACTGGAAAAAAAGTTCAAATAATAAAAACCATTTAATAATTCGGGACCTCAAATTATCAGGAGACGGTGAAACACATCAAATTCTGTCAGGAGTCAAACTTCCAGATCACATTCTGAAACCAGAATTCTTCACTCTCTGCTTTAGTTACAAAATCTGTGTATGAAACATTTCCCTAGAGCACGCAAAAGCACGAAAGCATTGATGTCATACATCCATATAAAAGAGTAATTGACATTGACTTCAGCAAAGGTTAACATCACTGATTAAGCTAGCATACATGTTCACATTCTTTTCCTTAGATCTTGTCTACCAACTTGCCACTTTTCATTATTTAGACAAGTAAACATGGATATGTCAGGTAGCCCAAATTGCACAGTTCTGAAACAAAAGCACTGCCTGCAGGACAAGAGAGAGAGGACAGGCAAAGGAATCACACTCAGATCGCTTACCTTCCAATTAGCAGGAACTCCCCAAGCACTCCCAGGCGCCTCATGGCGATGAGGATCCCCCTCACTGTCATTCCTTCACAGAAGCAAACCACCACTCTAGCCTTGGGTAACCTTTCTCGCAGCTTGCGGAGCAGGCGATCAAAGCTCTTTTCCCCAGCATTGCTGTAGATCTTGTCAGAGTGAGCAATGCAAAGACCTTCTTGGGCAGCCAGCTCTTTAAAGGCTTCCATTCCACTTTCCCCATAATTCCCTGTTTAAAACAATAAAGTTCATATTATACCTTGCATTTGACCAATTAAGGGGAGCTGTGATGGGAAAGATATAGTTTTTCTCAAAAAAAAAAAAAAAAAAAGTCAGTTAGCATTATCAGAAGGAAAAACAAAGGAGATCCACCAAAGTGAACATACACAGAGTTCAGTGGAGCAGCAAGAAATCCATGTATCAGTAGGTCTTAACTGACCTGGGGTCTGCAAGTTTCTTTTCTTACACTTATGTACCAGTGAATATTGTTTGCCTTTTAAGGGATAGATAGGTAGGAAGAGGGACAAAGACAGCTCAGATAGTAAGAATAAAGTTTTATTAACATTTCTACGGCAAAAAATTACAGTTGTGCTAGTCCAGGAAAACATCCACACTAAAGAGAAAAAAGGATTTAATTCCAAGCTGTTCTGTATCCCAGGTGGTTCATACTCATAAAACTAAATGAAAGATTCATGTAAGTTTAAAACACACTGATCTGTTCTGACTGACCACTGTTCATGACAGTTAAAATTTAGACTTGATATTTCTCTTGGAATAAGAGACTTTCTATCTCCAATAACTTCTCAATATAGAAATATTTGAACTTTGCAGTACAAACAGATTCACAAGTTCCCTTCACTTTTTTACTTATACATTTATGAAGCCAAATCAACAGCTTTTCAAAACTCAGCTATGGAGACAGGTGAAATCTCAAGTTTTCTTTGATTATTTTGTTTGTCATGAGCACAGGCTGTATGACAAATATCTGTCAGGCAAGAGGAGCAGATGGATTGCAGAAATAAAATATCTATTAACAGTAACAAAAAAGTGATTCGAGAAGCATTAATTTTATGCTACCCACGTTTGTAATGTTTAGTTAATAAATTAAGGAAGTAACATCAGATATGCTGATCACTTCTAGACTCAAATCTTTTCAAGAAAAGGATGACTGAAGACACCCATCTTCGCCCTTTGCAGCAATAGTTTGAAATACCGAATTGCAAAGAGGAAAACCTCTGAATCAGCCCGATTTCCTCAAAACTCAAAAGGTGTAGGCACCAGAGAGAAAATTCGGAAAGAGATGCTTCAGGCATTCTTGATAAATACAGTAGAAGTAAGTGCATTTTTCCAGAAATGTGAATTATTTGCCACAGATAAGACACACTATGCAGACATACTATGACAGCCATAGTTGTACTAGGGTGCAGTCAAACCTGCCAGGTCTCATGTCAAATACAAAACTCAGGTTCCCCAGACTTGTGCCCTGAACTGCCCCAGTTTCTCACAAATTTGCAGCACAGCAGAATGGTCTCTTTTCCAGTCTGTGACTCAATGTGAGATATAGCAAGCAAGTCAGCCTGCTTTTTTGTCTATGATCCAGACATACTCCAGAAAGGGAGAAACGTCATGGCCCTGCATGGTCTTAAGGAGGGGAGAAGAGTGGAAGAGCTGTGCCTAATGGAAACACACACCACCAAGCAGCCCCCACTACGGACTCAGCACTACAGCTCCATTCCATGACCCCTTGCTTGGCTAAATGGTGTGGCCTGTGCAGGGCTTGTCATGTGCCAAGAGGAACACAGGTGGAGTTATTTCCATATATTTACATGTCACAACTTGCAGTCATCAAGGACCTAAGGCTAGGCAGTTTGAGCTGTACTTTTTTGTGACTTGTCCCAGGGTAATGCACATTAGAAAATGAATGTAGTAGATTTCCCACCTAAATAGTAAGGTCTAAAGGGATTTTCTCATACATCAGTACAGCATTATATCTGCTGTGTAATTTAAGTTAATAATTGCAACAAATGAGAAATTAAATACACTTGGAATTATTTTTCACAGCTTTAATTTTGAGGAAATAATTCTCAAACATAGCTACATTCTTACTAATGGTACAACAGCCTAACACTATATAGGCTAAGATGAAGTAAGATTTTTGCCTATAAATCCAGTAAATGTGGTAAAAAGCTCAGAAGGAGAAATGCTAATCAACATCAAAAATACACTGACACAAGATCAAATAGGCAGAAAAATCTGAAGCTAAAAATGAAAGCTTTCTAACCCTTACATAAAAAAAAAAAAAAAAAAGAAAGAAAAGAAAAAGGGGTGGAATAGCTTTGCAGCAGCAGCACCAAGAAAGCAATCTGATGTTAGACTGGTGCTGGCTAAGCTCACAAGAGCATTTATATAACATAGCTGTCTGCAACAGACACAGAGAAGACTTGATGACCCAGGCAGTCCTCTCGGTCTGTTTGCCAAGTAAGACAACATGCTGCACACCTTCTCCCTGCAAGGGAAAGTATCAGGAAGAAAATGAACATGTGACAGATGTTAAAAACATTGTTCAGTGCACTCAGCTACCAGAGTAAGCACAATATAAGAGCATATATAGCTTAGAATACAGTAATTAATTCTGTGCAACAGCCAAGAACATATCCATCTGTATCAGCTTGCTGGGTACATCCATTTCAATCCACACACATGCAACAGCTGAGACATAAAATGTGTAACGAAAGAAATCTGTTCAAGATGGTAGTTAGTGAAGAGTTACAAGGAGGCCAAGGATAGATCCATTGAAGAAAACATCCACCCTTATCTGCAACTGCCTTTTGTTACCAGGGTCAGATGTGAAAACCAAAAGTGTTTATTATTGTGAAGCTATGAACAACTGAATTTCCTTCTGATCTCTACTCAAGACTAAGTGAGGTAGTAACATATTCTGAGCCGCACAATACCTTGCTAATTTTTAACAAGTTTCTTTTTAGATTCCATTTTTACCCTCTTCAGGCAATAAAATGTTTTCCTTATACGCCTCAAGCAGAGTCTATAGAGCAGTACAAAGGTGATTTCTAACCCTATTATGGCTGCAATAATTACTAAGAGGGTTTTCATGACACTCAGTGCCAAACAGCTTTGTTTCATTACTGTAAAAATTCTAGATAAAGCTATTCCTGAGACGGAGTCACATATCTGAAGATGCCAGTAAGAACTATATGTAACAGGAATTACTCTCAGTCATTGCATTCTATGTATTAAATAGCCTAACAAGAACATTATGATGCTGTAGTAAAAAAATCACAGATGCTATCTCAATCAACCAAAGAGACACAGAAGAAGAGAGTACTAAATTGCTCCTGTGAGACATTAAGTATTATATTTGTGCCACAGCTAGATTGAAGTAACACTATTTGCTTATATTAACACTTGAGCAGTGTGGGAAGCAGAACCCCTGAGCTCCATCTAAAAGGTTTATGCTCTTCTTTATATTATAGCTGTTTGGCAAATTTGCCCCATTCTCTTCATCAAGAGAACCATTTATTTTTCATTTACGAAATGAAACATAAATGTAGCCTCAGCAATGACCATAACAGAGGAACATACCTGGAGGAACGCTTCAATGCATTTAAATAACAAAAGGAAGGGAGCAAGAGTGACTTCACCTGCTTGGACAAAAAGCAGTACCTTAGTCATCTATTCCCTTGCCATTAAGTGCTTATTTGCTGTATTTAGTACTCTAAACAGCAGAATTAACCACAGTCTAGATGAAAGATAAACACATAAAAACATGTACCCTGCAAACATATGCACCAATAAGATGACAAAATCTAGCTTCTCACCATGAGATACTAGAGAGTCAAGTCATATCACAGAAAGGTTCCCCTTTTCACAAATAAAAAGTGAGAAATTATTCCCTGTCCTCCTCTTTCCTCTCTCAACATTATGATTTTTTTTTTCACCCTGCCAAGCTTGTAAATATGTTACTGCAGGTATGAAGTTTGTTTCAATGTTGAGCATTGATTCACTATTGAAATCTCTCTTTTTCTGTGCTAATTAACTGCTTTTTGATGGAGATACAATGAAGAGAAGAAAAAGAGGATTCAATGACATCACAGCAGGGAATAGCTACCCAAAACCTTCTCTATTGCAGAGACAGATTATATGGGAAGAGTTGACCAGGTATGTGATCTAATTAAGTTACTTCTTGATATGATGTAATAATCATTTTTTTTAAAGTTATAGTACTAAATATAACAACAGTAACTGTACAGTTGTCAAATATAAGTCTGAGAAGACTTGAAGGTTTTGGATGACTACACAAAAAAAAAAAAGAAAGGAAAACAGGGTACCAATTTTCTCCCACAACACCTTATGTTTCCCTATGCCACAAAGGCATCTCTGAAGAGGGTCGGTTCGTAAGCAAATGATTGAGTTCTCATTTTAATATACTTCTTTTCAATCAGATCATATTAATCATGTACATACTCTTAATCCACTGCAAACTCAAATTAATAAGTTCAATCATGAGATTTAAACTAGTATGTTAGTAACAGGTCGAAAGCACATATATAATCCGATAATCAATCTCAGATGACAAGCAGTTACTTTCTAAACAGTAATAATTCAAGCACTTACATCCATTTGTCTACACCTTTGATTGGGAGAGTTAAAAATAAAAGCCAAAGTCTACACTTATCCCTGAATGTAGCAGACTGACAGCAAATTAAAAGCTGTAAAAATTGATCTGCCCTTGTGTGTTATTTTGGTATATCCCAAACATAATACTACACTCATGCAAAGCAGCTTTGTTTGGCATACAGTTTCCAGGACAATTTAATTGACTCAGTCCTTCTTTCGCCAGCCTTTTCTGTCACTGTGGAAAGAGCAAAGATCAAATACTTCCATGTTTCCCTGAAATATTTGTTTTCAAGGCTAAAATCTACACTGATGCCAGAAAGGACTGCATTTACCAGTTACCAGTTATTCCAAATAGGATTTCTGTTTCCTTTTCCAGTGAACCCTCTTCACTTAATGCTGACTTTGCTGCTGAAAGCCCTTGACCACACAATTTCTTTTCAGAGTTCAGATATGATGTTCTCAGCATCATGTTCTGTTTTCACTGAGTCTGTCTCACCTCAGGAGTTTTTAAGAGACAACTTTAAAGCAGGGAAGTCATTAAAGCACTTTACAAACCCTAAAGGACTGGCTGTTTTCCCATAAAGAATTCTGCATGGATGTAGGCTCAATTCTGTTATCAATCAGGACAAAACAGTGGAGAAAAAAAACAAAAAACACAACACAATGTCACTAGACCTAAAGTCCCAGTCTAAATACATAGCTTAAAAGGAAAATTCTACCTCTCATTTTACTCTAAATGGTTTTCAGATAAACGGCAAAGGATTTTTTTTCCTCGCCCAAGAATGCTGAAATAGTTATTCCAATCTAAATACAATGGCTTTAAGAGAGAAACAAGACTTATCACCTAAGGACAGTTTAGTACAGGTTGAATATCACAGATACTAAATGCAGGTATTCTTCTACCAGACACCAATTGGATTCTCCACTAGTCCCTGTCAAGCAGATCAGGTCCAGATCCTCTGTTCTAAAGTTGCTTTTAGCTTACCACCACCACTATAGGCATCACAAACTTCCTAATCACTACTAGCTTGCCTCCTAGGCCAACTCATGGCTCTGTGGAAGTCAGCATTTTCCTAATTATTTTTCTTTGACATTGATGGAAAGACTTTGTGTTGTGTAGAAGCCTCACCATCTTTTCATTATGGAGAGGGAAATTAATTATTAAAAACTGAAATAGCAGTACAAAGACTGTCTTCTCAGCAAATTTTCTGGATCCACCAGAGATTCCCAAGCAACTGTGCTCTAGTCTTACAAAGGACAGAAGAATGTGTTAAATGAATGAACTGAGTCATCTTTGGTACACTACAGACCTCTGCCATCTGTGCTTACAGATTATTATCTGCAGAGTTTAAGACTTCCAGAAATGCAGAAAGCGAGCTGTCGAGACCAGATTAGTCTTTTCATTTTCTGAAGTCAAATAAAACTGAGTGCAAGGGAGAAAATAAAAACAGGAGATGACAGGGTGAATTTAGCTCATTGTTGTAGCCATTAAACAGTACTCTTCCTATCACAATCCAACTTTTCAGAGAAATCAAGCTATATTTCAAATAAGAAAATCCACATGACTTTAATAAATGCTAGATTTCCTTCTGTTATTAGTTACAAAGTACACATGTTTAGCAATGTATTATCTCAGCAAAGAAAACACAAAGAAATGTAAAATTCTGCTACTGAGTAAAGTGGTTATATTTAAGCCTTCATCAAGAACGAAGCAGGTGCATCATCTTGAACAACTAATTGATATTCTTGTCAGAAATACAAGCACAGGTGAAGGCAGTCATGAAGTAATGAAAACATTAGTGATAAATGCCACTTCCTTAATAAAAGAAAAGTCAAAGTGTAGTCTTGTGCTAACAGATCAGGTTTTTTCCTAAATATATTCAAAGACTGCATATTTCTTATGTGTCTAACAAGGAGCTCACAAGCCCTTTCTTATCTTTTTCTCTTCCCTGTATAGTTTAGGATGGGGCGTGATACAATGGTTTTGGTGATCATTTGGCACTTAGCTGGGCTTAAACCAACACAGACCTATTCCCAATGAAGTCTGTGATTTCAGTGTCTACGCTATCAGATGTTTATTAATTTTAAGAGGACCACATGATCTCCTAAATTGTATTCCTTACTATCTAGAATGTATCATTGAAACAAATCTCCACAAAGCTACTGACCTGAACCCCAGAGTAAGATGTTCACAGCCTTTAGGACAGTTTTGGCTTACATATGATTTCAGAAAGCCATACTTTCTGTTTGTGAGACACAGCTCTGTATGTGAATTATATCAGGTTTGACATAAGGTCTAAGTAATAAATCTTAGTCTTCTGTCTAAAAAATTTATCTAATCACTCCTTATCCATCACCAGAGAAACTATCTAGATGGAATAAACTTCTGGGGCTTTGTTCCAGTGAAAAGACAGACTTCTTAATGGATGCTTTATCAAATCCCTGGATATGGTAATTATTCAGAATATTATGTGATTTAAGAAAGACTTGTGGTTTATTTTAAATATGTTTAAGACAGGGGTTTACATGTTCATTAAAGATTTTGATGAAAATAAATATAATATCCTAATATTATCTGATCTGTTTAGCCTCACTCACAGCCTGCTTTTGATTTTTACTATTATGACCAATCAGCTATAATCAAGTACATCATCACAGCTGGAAGAAATCCAGAATAGCATATTAAACAGTTCTGCCTCTTCAATAGATACAAGAGGAAAGCAAGCCAGAAAGGTTTAGATGCTGAGTTTGAAAGCTAGAGATAAGAAGCAAAATCACATCTTTAACAACCTAAGAACAAGGCCTAGAAAAAGACAACTGGAATGTATAAGCAAAAATAAAGTGTTTTCTTTTTCTAGAATCAACATTTAAAAAAATATTGAATTTAACTTTGTATTTTTTTTTCAATCACATCCCCCTCCAAAAAGGATTTACTCAAAACATTCCCAGTCACCCCTTAGCTGAAGTCCTAGTTCTGCAAACACTGTCACATATGGTAACCTGAACACTCAGCAATGCTTTAGAAGACTTGCAGTAGAAAAAGTTAAATACATGGGAAAAGTGTTTGTAGGATATGAGATTGACAGAAATAAATTTGAAACAACAACAAAAAAATCTTAATTTTAAATGGTTCTCTCAACAACAAAGCTGAGGTGAGATATTCCCATCAGCATTTCCAATTGAGCTCATAACCTCAAGGTTTAATACAATAGAATTTTTTTAATTACACAATGTTAAAAGACGTTAACTTCTGGAAAGAGTCCAGTGCAGGGCTACCAAGATGATCAGGTGAATGGAACATCTTCCTTATGAGGAAAGGCTGTAGGAATTGGGGCTCTTTAGTCTAGATAAGAGGAGACTGAGGGAGGATCTCATTAATATTTATAAATATCTAAATGGTGGGTGTCAGGAAGTTGAGGCATCCCTGTTTTCTATTGTAGTTGGCAACAGGACAAGGGGTAATGGAATGAAGCTGGAACACAAAAAGTTCGTTTAAAATAAGAAAAACTTATTTTACAATGAGGGTGAGGGAGCCCTGGCACAGGCTGCCCAGTGTGACCTGATCTAGGTGGACCTGTTTTAGTGGGGGTGGAGGGGAGAAGGGGTTGGACTAGATGATCTCTAAAGGTCCTTTCCAACCCCTACCATTCTATGACGCTGATGAGGGAAACATTTGAAATACCTTTCCCCACAGTTTACTGTAGTATCTGCAGATGAAAAGGTGACTTAATGCTAAGAATCCAGGCAGAACTAGTACAGAAAATTAATATAAAAGCTGAATTACAACAAGCAAAGAACAAGTTATCAGTTTACTTAGCATAGCTCACACAGAGGTAACATAAAAGATGAAACTTCAAAAGGGCAGACTTGTGAGACAGAAAATAAAAAGGCTAAATGCAAGTAGAACAAAGTGATAAGCAAAAAACATGAGATATTGTAGAGCACTTAAAAAACCCTACTTGTGAATTAAGAGCAAAATGAAGAGTTCATCTCTTCTCTGAATTGCCATTGAGATAGAGAAGCACAAAATGCGATGGAGCGTAGGTACAGAGTTAGCCAAGCTCAAAAAGAAAAAAACTGTCACAACTTCCACAAAAGTGTTTCACTAAACAGGTAACAGCCATTACCTCACACATTGCAGTTTCGCTTTCTCTGTTTCCACAGCCCTGTGTCTTGCAATTAGCCCCTGAGGAATGACATCTGCATAATCACAAGTCACACAGTCCCAGAAAGTGCAAAAAGTCCCAGCAGTTTCCTGTCCCCAGATGGAAACAATCTGAACCTGGTCATGGCATCCCAGCACAGCTTCAGCTACTACATCCTCAAATAAATGCTATTGGAAAGATGTACTGGGGAAAAAGAATGGCTCTCTGCCAAAGGCCCATAAGGTAACTACATCCACCTGCAAGTACCAGAGACAGACACATCTCTGCTTCCTCCTACCAGCTTTATTTTCACAAATTGCACCTGTGAGGGCCAAAACACCTGTGAGGGCAGTAGTTAAGTGGAAAAGCAAAGAGGGCACTAGTGACAGGCTCTGAAAATGGGGTGAGGTGGCAGGAAAGGACATAGGCCTTACAAGGCAAGAGCTGGTTCCCTGGCAGTTGGGCTGGCTTGGTTCCCAGAGGCCAGTGATGGCAGGGCAGGCCTCTCTGTTAGCCTGTGTCTAGTTTCTTGACACAGGAATTCACGAGAGAAGGGAGACAAGAGGGAGACCACAGGGACCTTGGTGACCCAAACTGGAGGGGTAGCAGGTGGAAAATGAGAGGAGAGAGGCTGAGCCTGTGCATATATCGAGCACATCCAAGTACAGCAGGACAAGATGGATATACGTGTGTACTTTGCTGTATACAAGCTGTCCGAAAATGCCATCAAAGCATACTGTGAGTTGATAGCCTGGCACACATATCTTGGTGGCCTACCAGACCACTTTGGTCCTTTGCTGGCAGCATAAAAGCAAGTCTTTCAGCCTTGACAGTGGCCAAAGGGCAATAGCACCATTTCTGGCTCGGATCTCACAGCTGTGGGAACCAGGAAAAATCTATCTGCAGCTGTGCAGGTGTGATCTGCTTGGTGAGAGAGTTGTGGGGAACTCCTCAGTAAGTCTATGTAGCTGCTGCAGCACTGTGATGAAGCACAGCCCCACTACATGCCAGAGTTTTTGATGAGAGTCTCCATCAAGTATTTAGAGGGATGATGGGGCTTTTCAGGGTGATCTATGTTTCTGCCTTGTCTGAATCAATACATAACTACACGGATGACTCTTGATCCTGTGACAGCAAGTGTGGTAGAGCTGATCTTTGCACTAAAATACTCAATATAGTTCTCTCCAGCAACAAGAACTACTTTTGAGAAATATGAGTATAGCAGTTCAACAAATATACAACTGGAAGTGTTAGAAACTCAGTTCATGAAGTCGTGACTGGGAACCATGAGGATATGAGCCAAAAGCTCATGACACTACAAATTCTATTTTGGTGTTGTATAACCTAGCATTGCTAACATGCCTCTGGTATGAAATAACATAACGTTCTGTGACAAGATGTAAGCAACATAGAGTGGAAAGATACTGAATTCTTCAGATGTGTAGAATATTTTCAGACCAGATATCATCTGTTTCTTGGATCTGATTCAAATACAATAAACTGAATAGGTGCTGATACCAAAACACATGTGAGATGCAAAAATAAACCAATTTTCAGTTTCTAATCATATTGGAGAATTTTGTTCTTGTTTTCTTTCTCTTTTTTTCAGTTGGACTGCAAAGCATTTTTTTTATTTTAATTAATTGCCATTAAGCTTCAGAAGCACAAATCGATATTAATCATAGGTGTTAAGTTGGACAATATTACAAGAACAAACTAAAACATTGAGGTTATTTATGACAGCAAGCTCACAAAAGTTTCACAAAAGTGTTGAGTAGCTGGAGAGGAGAAATAGATCTTCTTAGAGAAAAAAAAAAACAGCAGTGCAGAGGTCACTCCAAATTCTATATACCACTGAGGTCTCATATAAACTCTCTCCAACAATACATTTCTGGCACTTAAGTGAAGACCTGTTAGTGCTTTGCAGAAATCCCACGTAATCTCAGCATCCGTATAGTAAGCAAGACATTTAAATTAGATTTGATGATTGTTAGTACAGAACCAAGATTTCACCAAGTCAACATAGAAAACCTTGATGCTTCCCCAACTGCTGCAGAAGAAGCTGATGATTCTTCTTAAGACAGAACTAAGACATGTACCCGCACTTTTGGGTGGCACTGATATGTCCCTTTTATAAACATAAAATGTTTTCTTTCTTAGCACTATTTTTTATGCAACTGAATAATTTGTTTGCATGGTTTGGTTGCATTGGCCTATTTGAGAAGCTAATGATGATGCAGTGATCCCACAGGACACCTTTAAGTAAATGAGGCATGCCTTAGCCTGTTTTGAAGAGCCCTCTCCTATTAGACTCTATAATTAGATTGAATTCAACAAATGATATTTCTGTATGTGATTGTATACAGAAACAAACCAGCAGCTGCTTGGAATAAGGAAGTGAGGGAACTACATGACAGCAGAGATGCTCAGTCTGGGCAAATCCCACTTATACAGGGACACATACACTTATAGGGAACTAGCACAGAAAGTTTTTAGCTATTTCATTAACAGCAGGATTTCTCTGTTTCTAAAATGCTGCTGTATTTCCCACCATTGATGTGTTCAATAAATAGTGAATAATGTTTTTATTTAAAATACAGTCTGAATACAATGTTTTCTCCATGCCCTTTGAAACTGTTTGGAGCCTCAGAAAACAATATTCAACTGCTCTTTCCCTTTGGTACCATCAGGACCCATCTCAAGACTTCCTGGCTGCACAGGCAAAATATCAATGTGGAAGGGAGAGAGAAAAGACTGCTAGTGATAAATTAGAATCATACACAAACTGTTGTCACAGATCTCAGCATATTTCCTTTACAGATTCATCTCAAACCTTTCTAGGATGCTTACCCAGAAGAATAAGGATATAAGAAGCTCTCTCATGTACGCAATATGTGCAACTTTCACAAGCAATGCAAAGCAACCCATTCCAAGCTGTTATTCTCCCACACACACACAGAGTGAAAGGTGCCCGCCAAGCACTGTCAGTCCCTGACTGTATTCTGTTAATGCAATGGCCTCTCTTTTACTGTCCCTGCAGCCCCACGCAAGGGGTGATGCTTGTGTTTTGGTACAAATGCAGAAGGCTGATCTTGAAATATCAGCCTGATTACAGGAATTAATGGCATGACTGTGAGCAAGCTTATTCCTCCAAAATCTTTGTCAACAAAGAACCTCAAAACCATGGACAGAATTTGTATAAACGTGCATCTTTTGTTAGACTTTCCTATGGTCCTTCCTCCTTCATAACAGTTAGGTGATGTATTTTTGTTCCTGACATTTTATGTCTAAGATTAGATTTATCCTTAAAGAAGTATCTCACATTGCTATGGTATTTTCATAGGAACTACAATCTTATCCTATACATCTGTCCAGGTTTTCATATAATCAGAAAAGCATATGGTTATGCATATTAACATATTATGAGAAGGAGACACTGTGCAGACCTCACTTTTCAGCTTTGATGACTATTTTATGCTGTTGGAAAGCATGCTAAACGACACAGTGAGGGCCAAAATCTACTCTGTTTTGAGGATGCAGGTTTCACTGATCAAATCCAGAGTTATGCTCATACACAGGTACAAAAAAAAAGAGGCATTTTAAGATTTATATTTTTGACATTTTAAAAAATGCTGTTTCAACTTGATGAAGGAAGGCCAAGGGATGAAAGATGTGTACCTTTGGAGATTTTAATAAATATCAACACTTGTCCTCTGACTTTTGCCTTTTTTTGTTCCAACATTCCTCTACATGTCCTTTGGGTGCTTATCCTGGATAAGGATAGTTATAGCAGTACAGAGGGGCCATGTTTATGAGCAAAGATGTATAGTTGACAAGGCATGCTCATAGGTTTTGGAAGCCTGGGACATAAACTGGTTATCTCTTCTGAGATAAAAAAGACTCAGTGTACAGAGTGGAAAATCTAAGGACGGTATAAAAACCACAGAAATTTTTTACCACACTCTAGGGGACCATCAAGTACATCTTATTAGGGAGTGAAACAGCCAAGGCAAGATTACCAAGAAATCAGAAAAGACAAAGGGAGTTCTGCAAGATTTTTGAAGTCTGCTAAACGTCAGTTGAAGTGAAAGGTATATCATTACATTTTTTATGACCACTGAAAAGGCTTTATTTTTGATGATGACCATTAGTGTAGTATTTTTGCGTCAAGATTTATATTTTTAACTAACTAGTTTGCCTGCCCTAATCTTAGGTCACTGTTTTCTGAGACACTCCAAGCTCTTATTCATTCAAAACCAAAGTTTTAACTGATGCCCCTTTAAAAAGAGCCTGAAATGATCTGGACTGAATTTCTATTGATTTAATTTTTTAAAAACAAAGGCTCAAGCAAATGATTGTTGAAAAACAACAGGGGCTGCAGGCTTATACAATGCCTGTGAGGATTTTTACAATATAGAATGGCAGTATTTCCATGTTGTCTTATTGCACCTTCCTTAGCTGACGAAGAGGGAATATCAAGCCAGTAAGATATGCTAAAAACAAAATTAAGATATTAGAAAACAAACAAAACAGGATCTGATAAAAAAATGTAAGTCATTAGACTCTGCTAGTGGTAAATTTAATTTATTTTTTAAAGATAACATAGTCTGACGTCTTACTGCAATTACTAAAAAAGGAAAAACAAGCAATTTTTTTATTTACTGAATTAATATACGGGAATCTTCTGAAATAATGTATTTCATAGCATTCTGCAGCCAAAGGAACTGTATCTGATGATTCCTTGTGTCTTCTCTGTTCTCTACTCCCTAAAATTTTTCACGATTCATTTGTGGGGAAAAAAAAGACACTTGGAAAGACAGCTGAGTAGCTAGATTCTCATTGTCACTGAGATCATGTTTGGTGGCATACTGTTAACACATCTGCCCAGGAAGAATCACCTCTCTTCATGGAAGCATTCATTGGACCCTTAACTTGTCCAGTGATTCCTTGGAATCACTTTCACTCAATGAGTGTTAGGGAAGCTTCATCATAACATCTGAAGAAAAGCTCAGGAATACCAGGACAGTTTTTGGGTTGGATTTAAGACTGATTTTTTGTGATTAGTTTCTTTTGACACTTCACAGCCACAAATTAGAGTCTATCTCAATAACCAGCAGATAAACATCATGGTTAATAATTATATCTAAAACATATTGCTGAAATATCTCTGCAGTATCTTGATGAAACATAACTGCCAGCCTTGCTTACAACCCAGTCAGCTGTAACAGAAGTGTTACAAGAAAGTAACTTGCAAGAGAATACCCCCATAGCACTCCATCTTCTGCTAAATCTCTCCAACATTTCTAATAAAATAATCTTTGCATTTCCAATGAAAGAAATCCAACTTGAGACAGAAATGGCTGTTAACAAAGTCATGTTTTAAAATGTCACCTGACAAGTTACCTGGAAAAAAGAGGTTAGATGCTACAATTTTCCTTCAATGTCAACCAGATTAGTTACTTCATTTTGCTTACATTCTAAGAAGCTAAAGGTTTTGCTGTTTTTGTATGTAGGTATCTGCTTATAGCAAAAAGTACTGACAGTAAAGATGAATGAATTTAAGGAAAAAAAGTTCCAGTCTGAATTATCTATGACATTGACATCACAATGCTGAGGAAAAAATTCACTTCCTGAATTGCATCCACTTTAGTCACATTTTGTTATAGATGTCAACTCTATCAGAACATCATCTGTCACAACGAATTAGTGGAAAATGTAGTACTTCATTTTTAATGAAGAATAAGATTGTAATGGCATTTCAATTTTCCTTCATCCTCTTGTTAGCACTTGATAAATGCTCTCTTACAAGTATTGCTGCTCTTCTGACATGATGCCTGCACTCTAATACAACAAATCTAAAGAAAGTTAAAAGCAGAAATCTTTCTGCTTTTCTTAACATTTCTTGAGATCTCTGCAAGCTATTTTTGTCTTGACAACTTAATTTGAATGGATTTGCTGGGTTTTTTCTCCTCTTCTAAATAATGTTTTATTTTGAGTGCATATCCATATTAGCAGAGATTAATGAACACAAAACAGTATATCAGTGGAAAACATCCAAAGCAATTCTGTGTGTTCATGTATGCGTATACAACAATTTTTTTTGGCTCTTACCTATGGGTGCTGTGAAAAAAAAAAAAACATTTAATCACAAATGGCTGGTTTTCTTTCTTTTCTCATAAAGTAGAGATCTGTCATAAAGCTACAGTGGGAATAGACAGACACTTCACCTGAGATATCTACTGGACTTATTATCCCTGAAAAACAAAATATGGCTTTTTTTTCAATGCAAAAGCCAACTGTAGGCACAGCTGAAGGCAAAACAATTACTCAAGTGGTCCAAATGTTGACTGGGCAATCTTTTTGATCAACACTATCAGAGATTTGCCATCTTTGTAACACACACAGCAACAGCCATCTGCTACACAGGAGCTCTGTAACTGGAGCTGACTCAGTTTGTCAAAAACATGAAGAGAAGGGAGGAGGGGTCCTGGGATGCAGAGCTGGGTGAAAGCTCTGGAGCAGAAGGTTCCCAAGATGTGGAGGCTAGGAGCTCTGACCACTACCCTCAAGAGCTGTCGCTCCCACAGCAGCAGCAGCTGCTGCTGTATCATGTGTGATCTCTTGCCATTTTAATGACACCAACCAGTCTTGACTGTCAGGCCAAGCACAGACCAACTGGGCATCAGAGGTTTGCCTTCCCCTACATCTCCCAGTAAGTCCTCCCAGCCACGTTCTTTGCTTAGATGAGAACTGGCTAGGAAAAAAAAAAAAGGAAATTATGTGATTTGGCTACAGTAAGTAGTATGGAAGTCCAAAAGGTAACAGAGGAACATTAGAAGCTGGGAAATTCAGGAAAAGAAAAAAAAAAAGAAAAAGGATACTGATAAAGGATAATGGTGATGGGTTAGTGCTGGAAGGGTTTCTCCTGAACAGGAAGAAGCATTTAATAAGATTTTATGTTCTGTACTTTGGGAAAGAAACAGATAATGTATACATACCAGAAGATGATGACGGTGTTGATGGTGATGATGAATGGTAATTTCCCTTCCCAACTCAGAATGAAATGAAGTGGCAGCTCCAAAAGGCAGGCATTTTTAAATGGATGTGTTCAGATAACTTCTGACAGAAGTTGCTGATGAGTTCTCCGAACTACTAAAATGATTTTCAAAAGCTGTCGGAAGTGGTAAAGTGCCAGAGGACTGTTACAAAAACAGTGTTGTGCAATACTTTAAAAGGATGAGTTAACCTGAGTAATTACAGGTCTGTCAGCCTGACATCCATTTTGGACAAAATAACTCAGGAGCTGACAGGGAACTGGAACTGGAAAAAAATTAAGGGAGTGGGGCAATATAACAGGTGCCAATCATTGTGTGTATGAGGAAAATAGTTTTTTCAAGTTTAGTTACACAAAACATCTTTTATCAATGGATTTACCAGCTTGGGTATTAAAATTAATAATGCCAATGCAACAGAGTTAGATTTCCACAGGACATCTACCTTCATTTTACATGACATTTTGGCTGTGAACCTGGAATGATAAGAACCAATATCGCATATATAAAATAGATCAAAATCTGGCTGGTAGATTTCAGCACATGCTTGCTGTGAAGGAATACCGATTTAATGAGAGTCTCTTTACTGTGTCCCATAAGGATCTGTTCTTAAATTTTACTAGTTAACATTAATCAGTGACCTGAAAAAACAAAAATACAAAAACATTACCAATAACATTTGCAAATGACAGAAAGATTGGGAGACAAGTTATCAATTCAGCATGATCTAGGTAATTCAGTAAAATGGTCATAGACAAAGAAATATTCAGTTAAATACACACACACATTTAAACTCTCAGGAACTAAAAATGCCGCACAGGCGTGATCTTTGACTCCATCATAGAATGCAGTTACTAGTTTGGTGATTATAATAGATAAGACCTGAAGGCAATGCTGTAGGTATAAAAAAAACTATGTATTTTTGTTGTTGTTATACAAAGAGTGATACTGTAGGAAGAGAGAGATCATACTACCTTAATTCTATTTCAGAGTGTTTTAATTGTTTCTACAGCAATACCCAGTACAAGAAGATATTGGAAAACTGCTGAAGTTTCACAGTAACTATCAAGACTATGAAAGAGATGTAACAAAGTGAACTATCCAAAAGCTCAATCTTTCTCTTGGATTAAAAATCCAAACAAACAAACAAACGAAAACAAAACTCCAAAGCAACAACCAAAAGCAAAGCATTAAGCAGCTTTTAACTGTAGAAGGAATGAAATGCTAGAACAGCATTCCAAAAGAACTATTGGTATTATGGAACTTACCAGGCTAGATTTTAAAATTAGTGGAGTGTACACATACAATTATACAATGTGGGAAGTCCATGAAGAAGAGGCTTGAAGAATCATGTGATTTTGAGTTGGATGTATCTTGGGAAACTTCTCAAGTGGCACCAAAGCTGGACCTCCGCCTCTACTCTGCATTTCAAAATACGGTTCCTATTTCAAAAGAGTTGAAGTTCCCATAAAATCACAGCTTCTAGAACACTTGGGAGTATCTTAAAAATGAAGAAACTTTCAAAGTTATGTGTAGCAAATGTCATTGATCTGTAACACATCCCCAAAACTTGTCTGCACAGCTGCTCACACAGATATTCAGGCTACTTAAGCACAAAGCATTCAACCTGGGAACTGTCGGTTAGAGTGCTCTAGGCTGTAAATCTAGATCAAATAATATTGCACTTCTAAGTATTTGACTAGGTAGAGTTTGAAATGCTAATGTCATTATGTCTAGTGTGTTAGTTGTGAAAGCTTCCATATGGTAACGTTACAAACTCAACAAGGCCTCTGTAGACATAAAAGATCAGATCAAGTAGTTCAAGCCTTTAGAGCGCTCATCAGAGAAGTGGGCAATACAGCTTCAATTTGGACATGAGAGGATAAAAAAATACATCTTTCCCACAGGAGAGTGACAATCACCAAAATAAAATGTTTATTTAGCTGGACTCTACTAGGTATATCTGCAATGGAGTTAACTTTCATCATAGCAGCCTGTATGGGGCTGTGGATTGGTGACTAAAATAGAGCTGATAACATACCAGTGTCTTGCCATTGCTGAACAGCACCTGGACAGCATCAACTCTTTCTTTTTTTCCCATTCTGCCCCTTCCTTCTCCCACAGTGAGTAGGCTGTAGATGGGCAAGAAACTCAATGGGGACACAACAAGGACAGCTGGCAAGGTTGTTACTGCATGGTATAAGACAATGTGCTCAGCTATAAAAACTGAGCTAAAGGTGAGGTTTGGGCTTCCAGGAGGCTGGTTGTTTGGACATTGACTTGCACAGGTCTACCTGTGAGATATGGTCAGAAAATTCCTTTGTTTCACTTTTTTTTTTTTTTTTTCACCTGCATCTATTAAGCTGTTTAGATCTCTCTTGTCTACTGGATCTATTCCTAATTAGCAGTGAGGCAGAATTCCTTGATGCATGCAGAACTTAAATGTTCTGAATAAAATCCAAGTTGCATAAATAAAGTGTAAAACATCTGTGCTTGCAGGTGTGCATAATTTCCACTCTCTTGTTCATTAAAATGTATGCTTTTGTCTATTGGTGTTCCTCATTACAGTATGGAGAACATCATTTTCCTCTTATTCTAAATAACAATATCCTTTGTCACCACAAAGATAATTAGTAGAAGCTTAAAGCCAAGTTTCCTTGAGACTGAAATTTTAATGTAGATTACTATGAAGCAATTCTTTCTAAAGATTTGAATTTTCAGAATATTTCCCTGAAATCTTTCTACATAAAAATAAGGCAAACTGAAGATATATTGTTTCTATTAGTGAGACATACAGGCTTTCCCTCAGCTCCCATTTTATAAGCCACTTTCCTCCTATACATTTTCCTCTTAGGCATGTACATTTGCATTGAAATTGTGTAATAATTATACCCAAAACGTCTTCCTACAGAAGTCAATGACAAATCTTGCATTGACATCAATGGAATCAGGTTGAAAGTGAATTATATTTTTGGATTAAAATAACTTACAGTAATAAAAGGCTTATTATAGTCTAATTGTAATGCCTACAAAGCCTTTTTTAAATTCTTTGCCTGTCTGAAAATTAAGCTTGCAGGTCAGCTCAGATATCATTTTTTTTCAGTCTAAAGAAAATATACTTCCCAGTGACTGAGGGGATGGTCATTGATTCTTTATTGTCCAGAAGCATATCTTAATGTTTAAATTTTAAAAATATGGTGGCTTATGGTAAAAACTAGAAGAGAACCAAAAAAGAATGATTTATCAATAAGTGTGTGCTTTTCCAGAAGGCAATACTTTCCGAAAATAATAGTCAACTGAGCTTTTTGGAAGCTCTTCTAGGTATCAATAGAGATTGTGAGGTACAGGCCTGGAAGAGGAAGCTATACAGAGGACTAGGAGAACTTGGTACAGAAAGATACAGATTGTGATTATTAGTGGATGTGATTATGAGCCCCAGTGTTAGAGGCAGAGCCAGCTAGAAGATTCCTGTAGGACTTTTCCCCCTTTGGAAAATGCTGAGTCAGTGAAATCAAATGATGCTATAAAAATCCTTTTTTTTCAATAAACTTTTCCCCAAAACAAAGCAGCCCAATGCTGTTTCATGGCAGCTCCAAGTCACAGAATCATAGAATGGTAGGGGTTGAAAGGGATCTTTAGAGATCATCTAGTCCAACCTTCCTGCAAAAGCAGATTCACCTAGATCAGGTCACATAGGAACACGTCCATGTGGGTCTTGAAGACCTCCAAGGAAGGAGACTCCACAATCCCTCTGGGCAGTCTGTGCCAGGGCTCCCTCACAGTGAAATAGTTTTTTCTTATATGTAAATGGAACTTTTTGTGTTCCAGCTTTATCCCATTACTCCCTGTCCTGTTGCTAGCTACAATAGAAAAAAGGGATGCCCCAACCTCTTCACACCCACCCTTTAGATATTTGTAAATGTTAATAAAATCCCCTCTCAGTTTTCTCTTCTCTAGACTAAATAGCCCTAGTGACCTTCTGTGTTCTGCTGGCTACACAATTAAATTAAACTTGACTATTAAACAATGAACCATACATAGTTTTTATTCTGAATATGAGCTGTAAATTGTGATTTTAAAATAATTTATATTTCCCAAGATATTGTGTATTCTGAAATTTAAGCTAAACATTTTAAGACAGTCTCTGTGGAAGCTAAAGTTTGTTTAAGGGGAGGCTGGTAACACCAAGAAGACAGTAGCCTTTTACATAAGAAGCTTTTGTGTGATGGAGACACAGAAGTTCCTTTCTTTTTCTGCTTTGTGTGCTATTTTCCTGCAGGTATTATGATAAAAAAGCTGTTTGAGCTGGTGAATTTAAACACAAAAAAAATCACCACTCTAAGAGTATTCATTAGAAAAGAGAGAGGAAAAAAAATCAGGTGGCTTTTACCTTACTACAATCCAGTTTTAGCAAATTAGTTATAAAAACAAAATAAATAAAATAAATCCTCATTCCTCACATGGGCATATACAACGAAGTTTCAGCATTCAGTTAACTGTCTAGTTACCCTGATGTTCTATTTACAAAATTAGAAAAGATAGCCAAGCTAATCAGTTATTTCCACACTCCACTTTAAGAAAGTGGCAGCTAACTTTTACTAGTCTCTTCAAAGAAGCATATCCAAAATTCTGCCCTTTTTCTCCAATGGGCTGCTGCCTTTGTTTAGTCAATCTAGTCATCAATTTCCATAATCCTCTGATATGCACATTTCTAAGGCTGTTTGGTTTCCCACTAGCCTAACCCACTACATGAACTTCTATAACACTTATACATGCTGATTTTATTTGTAGAAAGCCTGTCTTTAATGTGAGATAAGCACATTGTGCCTAATCTTGTAAGGCACTGGACACTGCTGTGCTGTAAGCAGTCCCCAGAAACTGTGTCCTGTAAGTGTATGGCTAATTCTTGTCCTCCAGAATTCATGTGCTTCAAGTTAAGCTAGTGTTCACATGCCTTTTGGGATCAAGCAAGAGTGAATATTCTGCACCTTAAAGGATCTTTCCATTGAGTCAGATGTATAGCTAAATTTCAGTCGTTAGCTCCCATTGATTTGATTAAAGCTAAATCATAGTTCTGAATGTAAATACAGATGTACTGTCAGAATTTTAAAGAGCATTTTATTATCCTTATGTCCTCAGGATATGAACTATAAAAACGGTGATGTGGCTTTGGATATTTGTGGTACCAGCACATTTCTGCTTCACACTTCACAAGCAACACCACAGCTATGACAAAAGTGGAATATGTTATTTCACATATATTTAGACTCAGTTGAAAAGACACAAGCAGGTGTGACAAGAACAATGAGTTTTCAAACACGACTGTGCTCTAAATTGCCTTGTAAAAGAACATTAAGGTGTTCATTTCTTGAAGGGATGGCATCTGTAACATTCTAGTTGTGTTCAGAAAGAAGCAGAAAATATTGATGACCACGTGTTGTCTATTAAATTTAAAACAAATATTCACGAAATTCACGACTGAATTCCTTTCTAGAAAAACTGCTGAGTAAAAATGTTAATAATTACCCTAGCCATCAACTTCTCATTTGCTCGTTTACTTCCATAGTGGGTTTTTTAATTTATCTTGTGTGGGCTATCAGATGAATTACAGCATCTTAGGTACAAAGTAGTATTCTAATTCATGAGATCATAGAAAAATGGTCACTATCCTTCTAGAAAACTCTTTGTTTTCTTCAGTCACGGGGCCAACATGTATGCCACAAGTCAGAAAATAAATGCAGTACAAAAACCACATGAAAATGAAAATTTCCCCCAAGCAAACAAAAATAGTAAGAATTCAAGGGCTGGAAGAGATCTTGAAAGATCATCTAGTCCAACCCCCCTGTCAGAGCAGGACGACCTAGAGTAGGTCACACAGGAACTCATCCAGGTGTGGTTTTGAATCTAACAGTAAGACGTGTAACAAAAACCAAGTGCTCATAAGGGAACCCATACTGACTTAAAATAACGCATGTAAACTGCTACAGCAGACTGAATTTTATGGGGAATTATTTTGTCCTGAGTTTCTCTTCCTCTACAATCATTATCAACAGTACAAGACATCGAATTTTCTGAGGCAACTGGGCAGATGAGTGAACATGTGAATGTTAAGATACTCTTTGAATTACACTTTTTATCCTGCCTGTTACATAATCAGAACTATCAATAAATTAATAAGATAAATGCCAGAATGAACTGTCAATTTTTCATATCTGACCACCTGTATAATGCCAGACAATACATTCAGTCCAGATCCCACTGTGCTGTGTCTCGTGGCTTGTATTTCAAATAAAACTGTTCTGGAACACCTGCTGCAAATTTTGATTAGACAGCATCAGAAGTCTAAAAACGTATCATTTTCCTCAGTCATTTGTCCCAGTGGTTAATCACCATTGCAAGTAAAAATGTTTGTCTTTTTTCTAATTGGAATTTGTGGGTTTATCAGCTACTGGTGCTTGTTATGTGTTTAGCCATCAGGATACAGAGGCCTTTTAGCTCCTACTAGTTTTGTTTGCTTAGAGGAAATGAAACATTTTATGATAAATCAAGCTTCATCTCTTTTTGACAAACCATACAAAGTAAGCTGGTTTAGATTTCTGTTACAAAGCATTTTTTTCAGCCCTCAAATCATATAGAGCTTTATCCCTATCTCTTTTCAACATTTTAACTTTCTTTTTAAAATGTCAGCAATGGAACTGAACAAAGAATAGCAACATTAATACTAATAATCCTCAGATTGAGGTAAATTTCCCACTCTCTCAAGGATGACATTAGCTTTTTGTATTTTGGGTTGGTTTTGGTGGGTTGGGTTTTGGTGGTTTTTTTTTTTGATGCAACTCCTCTACAATTGTATAGAATATTTATTACTTATTTTAAGGAACATAATTCCCCTGTGTAAATTGCACATGTGCTTTATTTCTGTATTTATGACTGACATTTGACTGTATTAGCATGCATTTTCTTAGACTGAGCCTAGCTTACCAAGAGATCTGAGTCTTTCCTTTTCTCCACACTAAATGGCACTTCACAAATCTGCACATCTTGTCAGCAATTATGCTTTATACGTCATTGATGAAGACAGTGTGGCAGTGGTTAAGCTCTGTGCAATGCAATAGACCTAATCTTAATTGATGGTCACTCTTTACTTTTTGCAGTTAGTATGATGAGCTTTAATTTATGTGACATCTGTTTTCCTGACATTGTACCATGCTTTTTAAATAAAAATATCCTGTAATACTATTTTAGTGCCTTACAGAAACCCAAGATATTTCATCTGTGCTGTTATTTGTAGTTACCAGTTTGGCACTTTCATCAGAGAACAAAATCAGGTTTGTTTGAGAAGACCTATTTTCCATAGAGTCACAATGATTGATTTTAGTTTAATTACAATTTTTTGGCAGCTGAATCCTGAATCATCACCTTATTATTTTTCTGGAGATTGCTGTCTTGGTAGCCAGAGCTATCCAGCACAGCTCATTTGTCTTTGGATTTTTTATACAACACTGTCCATTTTTTGCTGTTTCATACTGTATTGAAATCAATATCCACTGCCTCACTCAACTTCATAACATCAATTTTCCACATTACTGTCTTCATGCTGCAGACTCAAACTTCTACTATATCCTTATCCTGCCCTTTTGCAAGATGTCAACATTGCAGGACACCGTTCCAGGCGTAGCTAGAAGCATGTGTTTAACAGAATTTTGGCCATATCTTTCTGAGGTTGTTGACAAATCTACTATTGGAAAATCTTCCTGTCATTCTTGCAGTTTCATCTACAGGTTGGCACTGCATAGGAACAAGGAGAAATTTAGGCTCTGGGTGACTGGCATTGCACTGTGTCTCTTAGTATGTACAGACTGAGCTAACAGATGTTGAAGTCCTGGTCAAATTTGACAGTGAACAAAGAGTATCCACATGAAAGAGGAAGGCTAAGACTATTCACAAGGGAATGTAGTGACACCTGAGGACTGCAACTGTACTGCCTTGAGGGGGACAGGAACAAGAAAGAAGTGATACCCAGGCTGCCAGGACGGCTGCCTAGTTCATTTCCACTTCTCAAAATCTTCAACACTTTTGTTCCAGCAGAGCAACTATGTCAGCTCAGAACTTTGCTTCATATAGCTGTAGAGTTTTTAATCTGATCCTGAATATGAGTTTATCCTTCCAGGGAATTATAGCCTGGCAAATAAGGGCATCCTGCAAGAGAATGCTGTCAACTCAGTGCTGTGGCCCATTCTGAACCGTTCATCAAGAATGGATTTTAACTTTCCAATCTCTCAAATCAACCTATCAGTTTTAGCAACACTGATAACATAGCATTGCTTTACAGCACTGTTGGTATTCTGTTTCATGTATTTGCTGCTTGGGCAAGAGTCTGAGATTTACACACATGGCGTTTGCAGTCAGACAAATTTGTTCTCACTAGGAGGATCACCATCATTTTTCAATACCCAGCATGATGATCTATATGCCAAATTTCCATTTCCTAAAGTCTCTCCATTGCACCATGTGGGTAAGAAAGGTTTATATAAATAAACATGAAAGGCTTTCTCACTTGCTAACAATTAATTACAATTTTATCTTTTATATTCTACTCCACATAGCAGGAGACATTCAATGTTCAATGGAGCTTGGCCAGACATTTTAAGAAAGCATTTATGAACACTTATTCAGATTTCAAATAGCTGTCACTTCAGCAATATTCATGGCTGGCTCTTATTTCTGTTTGCCAGGATGAGTTTTGTTTGAATAAAGGTTTGGAAAATTACTAGCTTGTACAAATCCAATTGTACCCACAGAGGAATAAAGAGGAAAGTTGCTGGTCAAAAAACTGCAAATTCTGCTTGCATTTAAGAAAATGAAGTTTGCTCCTTGAACTATTTGTAAAGAGAAACAAGAGTTAAATTTAGTGGGGGATTTGTATGGGAAGAAGTGAACTAGATTCAACCTTCTAGTTGGAGGGAAAGAATTACATATATCAATATCATCTAATATATATGCAAATCCAAGCAACATAGTTTGCTTTCACACAAATTTACACTACTTTCAATTAACTATGAGATCCTTCTAGCTGTGGCATTCACAAGTCCTGTGGATTTTTAGTGCTTTCTGAGGAATGTCAGCTCCACAACCTGAAAAGATACTTGATGGTGATGTTGAGGCCCATTCAGGCCTCACAAAAGGCCACCAACTAACTTCAGTGAGCATTGGATCAAGAGCCTTACAGCTACATTTGCTCCCTACACTGACACGGGACATGACCTTCCTTGCTTTGTCTACCAGAACTTCCAAATACCTATCCTCACAACATTTCTATCAAACTTCAAAGAGACTTACAAATCATTGCTGGCTGTTAAAATAATTTAAATATACTTTAAGAAATTTGTTTAAAAACGTTCAACAAAGACTACAAATGGAAATTGTTCAAATGGAGGACTGTGGTATTGTATGACAAACAATGTGACTTTTCAGTAAAATAGTTTTTTAACAGACATCAGCCATTTAGGCAGTGGGACATCACAAGGGGAAAGAACAGCTTGGGATGCACAGTACTGTCATTAAAAACCTCTCCACGTGTGCTATTCACACACCCTGACTCTGTATGTAGTCCTGCCAGGCTGCAGGTTAGATAAAGGAAAACAAAGGCGAATCTTACAGGCTGTGCATTGATTTCTTTTTTATGTGTGTTACTTATCTGCTCATTGAACTCAACAAAGGATGAAGCAACTCTTGATTTAGTCTTGAACACTATACAAGACCTTATTAAGACCCAGCTATCCAAAAACTGATTGTGACTGTACTTTAGTCATATTTGGACAGAAAAAGCTGCATATGAAATGGAAAATCAGTAGCAGTGATATTTAATTTAAAATAAAATAAATTATATAAAAGTGTGGAAGTGGATTTCAAGGACATTAAAAAGGAGAAGCTAAAAGAGTGAAATACTAGCAAATTACTTGGGGACTACTCAAAACACGTAAAAGGCTGAAATCCAAAGCTCCAAAATGATCAAAAAAAAAAAAAAAACATCATAAAAAAACAAGAAAATATGTTTCCTAAAGCTACTAAAACAAAAAAAAACAAAACAAAATAAAATAAAATAAAATTATTTTAAATTCTAAGTTGTATTCTAATAAGGTAAAGAGAACAGATTATACCTTAATAAACAAAATACAAAACCATAAAAAAAGAAGAAACAACAAAAGAAGAAATAATTTTGAAACATAAATGCATAGAATCTAATAACTCACTGTTCTTCAAATATTACAGAAGTGGGAAATTAGTCTGATATTCAGTGATTACCAGTTATATAAAAATAGCACTCAGAGAAGATAAAGCCATAACAGAAAAGTTAAATTCATTCTCTCAGTCTGCACTGCCTGTGAAGGCGAATAGGATGGCTCTCATGCAAAGGTCGTTCTTTATGTAGGTTAAGACTGAACCATTGTCTCAGAGTCAGTAATAGAATGTAATTTAGAAAAAAATCCAGAGGTAGACTTTAGCAAATTGCCAAAATCAGCTAATTTTCTGTTGTGGTATGTCACCAACAGTTAAACTAGCCTTAATACTGAACCAGATGGAAGTGAAAAAGTGGACAAAGTAATTTTGTATTTTCATATACGAATTTTCACTTTTTAACATAATTTATAGAGAGTTGCAAAGGCATAGGAAGTAATCCAATGGACAACAGACATTATTTCCACGGACTTAAGATATTTCTGCACAAAGCTAATTGGTGGGAAACATAATAAAAACAGTATTAATGCACAAATAAGTATGCTGTATTAGGCAAGAGCCACCACAGCTTTAGGAGAGAAAACACATACCTCAAAAGTTTATTATATCTCTTTGTTGAAGTAAATAACCTTAGGTATTATACAATCACTATAGAGACTTTGGAATTTAAGAAAGCTTTTGATTAGGTCCCTTATTAAAGGCTCTGACAGAAGTAGAGGTAAAATGGGATGAGACAGAAGGTCCTGAATTAACAATTGACTAATAGATAGGAAATAAAGCATAGGAAATAAATTTCGTGTTAATAAAAGAAGAGTAACAGACATAAGGAAAACTCCATGTATAATGGCCTCTGAAGTAGGCTTTATCATTTAAGAAAAATGTTTTGTGGTAATTTTGAATTATTTTCTGATAGTACCTATTCAGTGCACCATGGTAGCTAAAAAGGTACTAGACTACAGTAATTTTATCAGGAAGAGTCTGAGAACAATATTGAAATCATTACTTCACCAGTGACTTTATCTGTAGTGTACTCCCATCCTGAATACTGAATATAGCTCTGTTTCTCTGCATTTCATATTGAAACCAAGAGTGCAGAAAAATGATCAGGATTAGCAACTGATGAGAAGTTTTGTATGAATATTCAAAGGTAATGCAGTCATCAAGGAATAGTTTTAAGTAAAAAAACAGGAAACGTGTTGTCATAACATACAATTAAGATATAGAAATCACTGTCATGATGCTATAGACACTGAAGTATAAATAGATACAAAAAGGGATTAAACAATTTCATAAAGGAAAGGTCCATTGGTGGCTGGTAGCCCCAGTGTTTGGGAAGTTGATATATACTGCACATTTGAAAGTGTTCTCTATATATGCACTGCTCTTCTTTCAATATTGAGCCTGGTTTTGAAGGACTAGTACAGTAGTTTTAGTATTTCTTTAATTTTTATTTCCTTTCCTCAGCCAAAGACAGTTTATTTTCCACATAAAACAATTAGTACTAAGAGTCTTTATATATACACTATCCTTAACACACCATTTCCCTGCAGTGTGAAGTATTCTAACTGGGGCAGAGTTTAAAAAAAAAAAAAAAAGGCTGTCATCCTGAAAGTGTTTCTTTACTGATAAAGAACTAAGACTGATGCAAATTGACTTTATGCTGCTCTAGATTTCCTGAACAACTGCTTGTGGTCACTCCTTTGTACTGGACAGCAACTGGGGCCCCAGCTCAATAGGCAGTAACCACAAGACTCTTCTCACCTCTAAATGGCCAACTTTGTGCTGTGCTAACAAACAAACCAGATTTAGAAATTGTTCTTTAAGCTGTACATAGATGATGATGATGATGATAATAATAATAATAAATAATAATAATATAAGTGTGTGGGAAATGAATCTGTCCAAATAATCAGCCATCGAACCCAAGCTGGATACTCACTGGATGGCATTCATGCATTGCATACCTCTTTCCATGCATCTCTGGTGACATGTCTTAGCATCCCTTAGATACCTATTGATGAAGGGATGGTTTCTTTAGATGAAATGTTACTGTAGCTTCTGTCCAGTCAGTTTCTGGCCTTCTCATTCAGACCGTCAGCACAGGTGTTAATTACTGCCATCTGTGATGGTGGCTTATGCTGCGAACACCTGTCACTCAGAAAATACACTAAAATCCCCACTTTGTTTCACATGGGTCAGTGAGCAGCAGTCAGTAATGACTTTGATCAGTATTTTTCTGGGTTATGTGTGGCATACGCAACACTTCTGGTCTCCCGCTACATTTATCAGCTCACTGATAAATCAGACCCCTGCAGAATCTTTCTCAATGGTGACACTACTTCTGGTTGTATGATTTCACTTCACATAGCTTTTGGTTTTCTGTCTAAGAAACTTAAACACAAGCACCTTCGCACTATGAACCATATGTTCAAAGGAATATTTTAGAGCAATTTTCACATGACTTTCTAAGAAAGCCAAGATTACTTGACTTTTTTAAAATGGTAAAACAGTCTTCAGTGAGACAAGAATCTTGCAGGAGATTACAAGGATCATGGGACATAAACATCTGAAAGCAAGGGTATAAGGAAAAAAAATGAAAGTAAAGCACAAATGAAACCATGGTTGTGACTGATAAATATGAACTCCAGCAATATTGCTGAAAAGGCAGGCACAGAAGTTAGATGAGCCTTTTGAAGTGATTTAACTCATGCAGCTGCCACTTGTGTAGTTGAAATGCTAGATTATTTGTGAATCCAGGAGTACTGCAAAGCAATATATTTTCAAGAAGGATTTTCTCTTCATCTCTATGACGGTTATCACCCACAACAATTTTGTCAACTTTAATCAATGTAAATGATTCTCCCAGCACCTTCTAATAAATACAATTAATTCATCCAATGCAGGGAATATTCTATCTCCTACCTGTTTTCAAAGTAATTTGTGTCCTCCTTGGGACACATTTCTCTCCTTTTTTCCCTATCAGAGCCTCTGAAGATGGTTAGTGAAGATGGTTAAAAATGGACAAAAAGATTTAATGGAATATATATTTGTGAACACGCATCTCAGGCATAATTCACAACACTTCATAAAGTTAACCTTTCAGAGCTATAGGTAACTGTGGGTACCTATAGAAATATTTATGAACTCAGAAATTCCAAACATTTGAATTAGCCATGCTTTTCTGCGTTGGCTGGTCATAATTTTACCAGAAAGTATCACTGAGTGACACCGTGGAATTAATAATACAGCATTTTTTTTGAAACAGCTGTAGTAACCCCTTGTAAGAAAATACACAAAAAATGTATGAAAAGTATTCCTTTGAGCTATTTTATGTATATTGCCCCACTTATCTTTAAACAGAATTATTATTTTTTTTTATCTGCTTTACTCAGTTCTCCTAAAGGAATCAATTTGCAATAAAGTGTGCAAGATTCACTCCCTTCCATCCTTTTTACAACCTATATAACTATGCTTATGAGTTTCCTGTACATTACTACAGTGGAGAGCATGCAGCAGTCAAGTTATCAAAAATCATTGTGAAAATAATCTACCTACCATCTACTTTGAAGTATTTACAGTTGTGCCATCTGCTTTATCATAGTTAATTTTAAGCCTTATCCTCCAACAAAAAAGAACAGCCTGGCAATACAAATCTTGCAAAATTGATCAAGACCAGAAATTTCTCAGTGCTCTCAGTAAAATGAATCTATAAACAATGTAAAATTGGTGCATTTCCATTTCCAAAGGTGTTTTTATGAAGTCTGCATGTTAATTTGATGGAATAGAAATTTTGTTTATCTCCGCATTTCTTGCCTCATCCTGAAGGCACCTCAGAATCTATTCTCCAGGCAAAGAAAGATGTGTCCCCTCATAGTTCTTCACAGTTTTACCAAATAATAAGGGGCTGACTACTAAGTTGAGAATAATACCTGACTGAAGACCAAATTATCTCACTTGGAAGGTAACCCTTAGCAAGCTTAGCTCCTTCTGCCCTTATCACCCTTGGAATTGTGCCCAACTTAACAGGTGCTTTTAGTGCCTTTGCTTTTCATAGGATGCCTCGGCTGAGAGTTAGGCAACCACTTATGTGCATTTCCACATGAGAATGACTTCCAAGAGTCAAGATGTACACACACCTAGAACTCCAACACTAAATTATCTTTGAAGACTCCTTAAAAAAACTGAGAGCTTTGAAAATGCCTTGCAGCTGCTATACCGTTATATAGCTTTCTGCCTGCAGATGCACAGACTTTTCATATCATTTAATGACAGAAGCATACTCTGGAAAAATGTGCAACTAAGATCAGCTGAGATACATAATAAAATAATCAAGCACAGTAACTCATCCTTCTTTTTTTCTTTGATGTGGAGCTTTATGTATCAATTTTAATCTAAAAGCAAAGTACTATGGGAGCTTTTGAAATCAGATTTTATTCACTAAAAAGTTTCTACCCAAGTACAGTGATTATGCTTCTCAAACTGTGCAAAAGAAAAAAACACAACAGGTATGGCATACCTCCATGCAGCTTCATGTACTAGTATACAGAGATTGGATATAGCTAAATGTCATCACAACTAATTAACACTGACTATTAACACATGAAGAATAAACTTTCACATGGCTACTTAAAAATATCACACTACACAGATGAGTCTATTATCTTCATTCTCGTGGCACGTGCAGTCTTCATGTTGTGAAACATGAGCACCAAAATATTTCTGATTTTCAATAAAGATATATTTGTGTAGACTGGTATTGTTTTGGGTATCCAAATAACTCCAGCTAAAGTATAGAAGTAGAGGAAGGGTAAAGAGAAGAGTTGGGTGGTTCAGACTCTGAGAAAGGGCTCAACACCTCTGGGCTATTTCTGTGACCCTGCCCTGGGCCACTGCAGCCTGTGAAGCATAGTGGCAAGCTGGCATAGGTAGTCAGTCAGCTCAGTGGTCTCATTGCATCCCCTTGTGGTTGGGTGGCTACAAGAGCTAAGGGTTGTCCATCCCCAAGAGAACGAGCAGTCGAGTAGGAACTAAGAAGCTTTTCTGCTCTCAGGAGGTGACCAGATTGGATCTGAAGTACTCAGAGGTGAAACAATTAACTTCTTCACCATGTCAATCTGTGCATTTCCTAGAAACATGTCCATTTCTCGCAGTCCATGCTGAAGTGATTTTCCAACCCATGATACCCTAGAATTCCTCCCAGCACATTTTGCAGCCCACCATAAAGACAGTGTAGGGACTTATGAGTAAGTGTGGAGGAGGAATGTTTCTAACTACACTTTATCCCCATATTTCCAAACATAGCACGGAGGGAGCAGCTTCTGTTCACGCAGGCTATTATCCAAGCATGGCTTTGTGTTGTCTGCAAAGAATGATCCTGCCTTTAACAAACTAGCAAGCAGATCTCTCACGGTGAATTAATAGGATTTGAAACCATAAATAGAACAATTTATACCAATATTATTAATTTTGCTTTGAATAGGGTTTTTTTTTTTCAAATAAATAAAAAACAAAAAAAAAAAAAAAAAAGAAAGGTCTTTGGAATCCACTAAGCAGCAATTGCAATGGGGTTAATATCTTTCTGGAAACACAAGTTGAAACTTGCTACATATTTCCAGTGGAATTTGTAGCTTAAAACTAACAGTAAAGGCATGGCAGATACAGATTAATAACTATTTTTAAAAGCAGATCTCTAGCTGCCTAATTTGCAAAATCCTTGTGACATTTCCTAAGAGGAGGCTGTTGATTTGTGTAGTAGAACTGATCCACTATTTTCCAAAGTATCACTTCAAAGCCTGTAACAATGTCTTGCAACAGGCATTTTTCATGTCAATAACTTATTCATCAAAATAGATATTCAATTAAAATTTCTAATGAGTAATGACTGAAATTACTACTTAAAATAGTCTTATAAAAAGAAATGAACAAATAACCTTCATATGCTGTTGCCTTTTCCAAAAAAAAACAAAAAAACTAATACTAGTCTCACTAATACTAAGCAGAGCTACACAGCTAGAGTGAGAACGAGGGAGCAGATCCCCGGAGGCAGCTCCTCAGGCATTGTGAGTTAGCATAGCTCCCCAAAGTGACTTGAAGGGAGATATGGCAATTTACATTAACAAAGAATTTACCCGTTTCATGTTTATTTTTCACCCTGGCCTTCCACAAGATCTAATCGTATCTGTCAGCAATAGTGAATCTTAACAGCTCATGTCCAGCTCTCCCCAGCAGTTCTTTTTCTCATCCGAACAGGGCATAAATGAACTGCAAATGTCAAGTCATTGCTCTTCATTCCACCCCCCTCCCTGCCCAGAACTGCAGCACTTCCATGTTTTAGGTGTCCGGTTTAATCTAGTTCACCTTGAATGCTGTATACACAACTCTTCCTGGAGATTCTTTTAAGTATTCATCCTAATATACGTTCTTAACTCTTTTTTTACTTAGTCATCTCTGTGCGAATGAAAGGTGTGGAGTCAGCTCAGTAACCAAAGGGAGACATAAATCAAATCCAAACACAAGATGCAGTCAGATAAACAGAATAGCTGCAAAAGTATAGCAATACTGTGGCCAGGTTTGCAATGTTGTACTTTAAAATCCCATTTTGATGACCGTAACTGGACTGCAGGAATGTCATAATAATATATCACAAGGGTTTACTTCCTATAAATGCAATTACTTCTGTAATTTATATTGGTCCACCTAGACTAGATATAAACCAATATAGCTATAAACCTCCTTTTTAAAATATTCTTATTTTGATAATTTTCTTTTACTATTTAAAATTAATAAAATGTGTCGGGGCAATATTTTTTACTGATGCTCAAGCTGCATGAGAACGTGCTTATCCGGACCTGCTGACAGTCTGGCCTCTGCCCTTTCCTTCCCATGGGACACGGCTTTGCAGGGGCTACCTGGACAGCAGAGGGATTTTTCAGGTTTCTTTCCTCTGTGTTCGCAGTCCCAGAAAATGAGTTCACGGGCAGCAAAGCGAGCAACTATTCCTGGAGTCTCTGCCGAGCCGTGTCTCCGTTTTGCTCAAGCAGGAATGCCAGACGCCGCGGTGGCAACGACCGAGCCTGGCAGTACGACTTGCTCACCGGCTCCACGGGCAACCTCCGGACTTCACGACGGCGCAGCCAGGGCAGCTCTCAGCTCCACATCTAGAGCCTCACCGCTGCTAACTTGTAGTTAGAAACACACGAACCGCTCCGAGGTGTGTGAGCAAGGACGGGGGTCGAGACCGCCGGGGAGACGCCCGATTCCCGGCGGGCTCTCCGGCGCTGCCGAAACCCCTCCCGCCACCCGCATCGGAGCAAATCGCATCCCCCGCACCCCATCCCAACACTTTTTCCCATTTGCCTTACGGTCCCTTCGGGCGGCAGCGGCCGGCGGTCTCTCGGGGAGCAGCCGGCCCCGGAGTCCCAGAGGATGGCCCAGCGCCGGCCTGGCCTTGCGGCGCCTCCGCCGAGGGGGCGCACGGAAAGCGGCCGGGGAAGGTTGTGGGCTGCCCCATACCCACCTTCCGTGTGGACGGCGGAGACGTAGGTCCAGTTGTAGCGCTTGACGATGTCGAGCATGGCCCTGGCTTGCAGTGTGTCCGAAGGGACCACCCTGAGGAAGTATTTGTACAGCGTTTTGTCGCTCAGGTCGATGCTGGTGGCAGAGTACGCGATCTGGGGGATGTCGAAGAGCTGGAGCAGATTTTGGACCTGGATAGCGACGGAGCTAGAGCCGGGGCCGATGACTCCCGCGATGGGCTTTTTCACTCTGGTCTGGGTCTGGGACTGTGAGTCGGACACGCAGCGGGTGCCTCCGTCCCTGTCGTCCCTGATGGAAATGAGGGAGTCCCGAATGAACTCGATGCTCTGCTCCAGGGCCACTGAGGAGTGCCAGCAAGAGTCTCGGATCTCACTGCCCAGGGTGATGTTAGGTAGCAGGACCGGGTCGGCGTTAATTTTATCCAAAGTGTGAAACATGGCTTCGACTCTCTGGATGCCGTACTGCTCCCGGATTTCCCCGCACTTCCTCTCAGGGACCTTCTCAGCCGGCGGCTGGTGATGGACAGAGAAGAGGGCCCCGATAATGACATCCCCGTCCGTCCGAGCCACGGATCGCTGCGAGGAGGCTGCGGAGAGCAGCACCTTCCGCCCGGCGCTCCTGGGTAGCACGTCCATCTCCAGAAGCAGAGCAGGGAAAAACACCAGCATCACTCCAATCATTGTGTTGCACGATGTCATCCAGACCCAGGTTACGAATTTCATGGGCTCCTCTTGCCTGCACATGGTTTAAGGACATGTAGCAAATGGCATCTGCTCTCCCCCGCCAGCGTCCAAGTTGCTCCAAATACCATCACAGCGACGTCTTACAGAATTGCTCTCGAAAGTGCCAAGGCAGCCGTCATCCTAGTGACTTTTAACCTGGTGGCATAGAAATAGGGAATAAAACAGGCTAATCGAGAAATCGATGTCAAACCAGTGCTGGATAAAGTAGCCCCGCACAGTTAGAGGAGATGAGTGCTTTGGCAAATTGCCAGGGCAATTTGCTTCGGTAAAGGTTCTCGAAAGAAGGATTAAAAAATGTATTTATTTGCCTTGGCATATAATCCTGCATCATCACATATTTTAAGTTCCCATGTTTCGTGTCTGCTTTTCCAGTCAAGGCAGCGGTTTCCCGCACCTTTGTCCGGCATCCTCCCAGCGCCCCTCACCTCCCACGCCCCCAGGAAGTTTTGAAAGTTTCAGCAGGCACAGTGAGCTCACTGGAGAAGAGTCCTAGCGCGGCCGCAGCAGCCCCAGCCCTGAAAGCGGGATAACTAGTGCTTCTCTTCTCCCGTTCTGACTACCTGAAGGCATCTTTCTCAGCTCAAGAATTTCCTTTCCCAATACAGAAAGGGGATGCAAAGAGAGAGTGAGCAACCTGCCCTGCCAGCGACGGGAAATGTCATTTAAAGGTCAGCGAAGGGAGGAAGAAAAGAATCGCTTTACAGTTTAGATTAAGTTTTCCGTGAGTAGCGAGTAAAACCTTAATTCAGGCACGGACACAGGAGGGAGAAAAAAATGCATATTAGTTACTAAGGCAACCGCGGGCAAAGTCCTGATGTGCCTTACCGGCACGCCAACCTTGCATGCAGACTTCGGGCGGGGACAGGTGATGAACCCAGCGGCTGGGCTTGGAGGCTTGAAACGCCGCGGAAGTAAAGAGGAGGAAGGAGGAGGGGAGAAAGAGGTAGGGGACAAGTGGGGAGGGGGAACTAGGGAAGCATCGCGGTTCCCACCTCCGCCGCCCGGGCAGGCGGGAGAGCGGCCGGGCCGGGCCGGACCGGGCCCCTGTTGCACGGCGGCGCCGTCAGCACCTGGGACAGCGCCCAGCAGCCGCGGCCACCGGCACGGTGCTGCGCCCACTGCCCTTGCTGCCCCGCTGGCCTCCCGCACCCTTCTCCGCCTGCCCCGATGCCCCCCCGTCCCCGTACCCCGCTGTCCCGGCACCCTGTTGCCCCAGTGTCCCACTGTCCCGGCCCCGACGCTGCCGGCTCGCCCGCCCGCGAGCACCGCTGGGCGCTTCCCCCAAACTTCTGCCCTCCGCCGGGCCCTGCTGCCGCGGTGTCCCTGCATGCACACACACGCACACACGCGCAGACACTCGGTCGCACACATGCACACACACCCCGACTCGGCACTGAGGCCAGCGGTGGCACACACCGACCCTGAGCGGCCGCCGCTCTCCCGTCCCTCCCCGGCGACAGGCAGCAGGGCCGTGGCCGGGGCTGCCGCGGATCTGCCCGCCGAGAGCCACGGAGGGCTGGAGGCGGTTACGAAGAAGGCGATGCTCGCAGGAGATCCACCGTCCTGGCCATGCGTCCACACATGCAGGCAGTCACCGCCGCCCGAGGTAGGCTGCCCCGGGCAGCCCCGCAGCCCGTCTCCCCAGTGCCTGTACTCTGCTCCGCCTGCACGACGAGCAGCGGCACGGCTGGTCCCCGCTGCCTGCGTTCAGGGCTCTCCCTGAGACGTACCTGGGCGGCTGAGGCAGCGGGTCCCTACCCGCTCGAAGCAGGCATTGGCGGCTCTCCGGCCGCCCGGAGCTGGCGCGCTGGCGGCGGGGCGACGGTTGTGGGCTGGGCGCTGGTGCCCTCTGTCTTCAGCACCGCTCCAGCGCAAGGAAAAAAACAGGTCATCCCGGGCTCATCCATTATCTCATACAGAAGGATCAGTCATTTTTTCCCCCTCCTTGATTCTTCGGCTATTGTCTTGTAAGTGAGAAAGAAAGAGCCGCCCGAAGCGGGCTGCGGCTGCAGGGGAGGTGTTTGGTCTCACCTCCCGCCGCTCTTAATTCATTATCTTCTTACCACAATTAGCAACAGCTAGGGCAAAAGCAAGAGACTGCTGCTCGAAGGGGACGCAAACCAGGATTAGGAGACCCGAGACAGAGAAATGTGCCGGTCTTCCTCACGGTTGGGGTTTGGGTATCAAAAAATTTTTTTTTTTTTTTAAATACTGCAATAAGATAAATAACCTGTAAAGATAAAGGCATTGATATTACAGTTTTCAGGTCAAGATGTATCTAAATGAAGCACGTGAGAAGCATGGTAGATTAAAATAATACTAGACTGAATAATCATAATTCAGACGACCTGCTTGCATCCCTAACACAGGTCTCGGGTGTTTTACTTGACTGTATGAAAGTTAAAGTTAGATTACCTCCCCGCTGGGAACTCTATAGATATTTGCCCTACTTTTGAAAGAAAGAGGCAAGGACAAACATTTAACTATTGCTCATTCAGAAAAGGGTTTGCACTGAATGCTGTCTCAGGAGTGTCTTCCCTTTGTGTCAACATTTGCACATTTTTTACTGCCACACAACTAGTTATTTGCCTGTGTTGTGTGTTTATCCATGGGGCATGTTCATTATGGGACACTCAGCTCAGAGATTTGCTGGTGCCCACTTTTCCGGGGGGAGAAATGGGGGGAGGGGGTGCTGGGGGGCAGAGGAACATTTTGTCCTCTGCCTCTGGGCATGAAGCTCCTCAGGCTACCATAGACCCAGCTAGGGACAGTTCTGCCAGCACCAGTCTTGGAAGGGCATCCAGATGTGAACATAAAAGGCTAAGAAAATCCCTTTCATCCATGCTTTAATAAAACTTTTAAATAAAACTTTAGTCTCTGCCCTTTGCAAAAGGAACCTGAAACATACCAGCAAATTATTCCAATGGTAAAATGAAAAGATTGTTCCTCTGTCAGTGGAAGTGTCTGCAAATGCTTCCATTGGTTCCTCACAACATTTAACACCCTATAGCCTTCATCTGCTCCAACTTGGCACTTGCAAAGACAGCAGGTCTTTCTGCTGATGCTCATGAATGGCTGTCACACAGAGCTGTTCACCTTCCTGTGATGGTTGGTGTTTTGCTGAGACTGGAGAGCAGGTCACCAGATTCTAATGTTCAGCCATGGCCCGAGCCACTGCCTCTCCAATCCCTGCAGAAATAGGTAGGGGCAGGTGAGAGCTGGCAGAGGTCTAGGACTCATAAGACACCAGGGATATCAGGAGGCTTTTGGAAGGGATAAGGGAAGAAGGCACTTGAGACTGCAGGGGCTTCAATCTTCCCCAGTAGTCACGGTGGAAGCAAAGTCTTCTCCCATGGGAAGTAGCATCAAGTGACTCTACTGTCCTTGTCCTCCCAAAGAGGCCAGAGGCTCCTCACTGCCTTCTGCCTCCGTCTCTTACACATTCTAAGCCTGCCTCTGACCAAAAATCTAACAATTTTACCTCAGAAACAGCCAATGATGCAATGACTCCCCAGATTTCTTAGTACATGGGCTATGTTCATCATCTGGTAACCATGCTTAGAGCACTGCATGGGACTGACTTTTGCTAGATGTGAGCTGCCCTCAGATAAGTAGAGGATCAAGGCATGAAAAAAGCAGGGGCTTGTAAACAATGTTTGCTTTCCACGGGAAATTGTCCGATGTTGAACATTTTTCCTTCCTTAAACAGAGGAAGTGAACAATTTTCAGTCTCCCATGAAACACAATTTAAAAATCACTTCAAGGCTGATAGAAATATTCTATTTTGATGGCATCAAAAATGTTTTGTTCTGTTTTCTGTTTAAACATTTTACACCATGTAGCACAATGTATCATTATTTTTGCATCAGATGAAATCAATCATCAGCTTAAAATGGAAGTTCTGTTCCAGTATTTCTCCAAAAGATTTTTTTTCCTCTGTTTTGTTTTTTGGTTTTTTTGGAGGTTGGTTTTTTTTGTTGTTGTTTTGGTGGTTTTGGGTTTTGGTTTTTTGGGTTTTTTTTTTTGCTAAAACAGGCATATTCCAGTTAAATGTTTCTCTTTCAACAGCAAGTCTTCTTTTGGAAAAGTTCTGGTCACTTGTAATGGAGATTTTAGTGTATTGTAGAAAATTATATGAAAGAGGGGATGGTTTGGAGTAGCAAGACTGAAGCTTTGAAATCTGGTTTACTGAGCCCTTATTTCTAGTTTCTCAAACACAGCTCCTCTCTTCTCTGCTTCCTACCAAGAGAGAAAAATCAGACTGTCTGACTAGTTGTGCAGACTCTCTGGCTAAATTATTTGGGACATTTAAAGCTATTCTGCAAGGATCAATGTTGCTATAATTATACAATTTTATTCTGCCTTGGAAACAAGTAGAAAGCTTGTGCATTCCTGTCTGAAGACAGTTTAAATAATATACCAGTCGTTTTATAAATTGTCAATAGTCCTTTCTATTCTGCTCACTCAGATGCTTTCCTCTCATGATTTACAAAAGCCATCTACTATATATAAACAGTGTGCATGCAAAACATGCATAGGTAGCCCTCTATTAGATACTGAAATGTTTGTTCACAAACAAGGACTTAAAGCCATCTCATCATCTGGTAGATTTGTTCAGTCAAAACAGGGATTTTAATATTCCTGAAGTATTCAATACATTTTCTCCTTCTCTTTTAGCAGAGCAAAAGTTTCTCATAGGTTTTCATCTAAAACGTGTGCCAGTTACAATATCATTCTAATGCTCTTTTCTTATATTTAAGCTTTTAAGTCACCTGGTCTGTTAGATAAAGAAATAGCATTTTTAATGGTTTTGATTACTCAACACTTACTTGCTGTAACTGCTGGAAATTAATATTAATAGATCGATGTCAATATATACAGAGCTTCATAAAGGTCTGCTTAGCTGTTCCTTGCACTAGTAGATCCATTGGAATGGAACAGGATTAAGCCATGAAGTTTAGGCCTCACTTCTGCCCTACAAAGAACCTAACCATAGCTTTTTCACAAACCTATGATTATATGAAGTTACTCTCACCTGCTCTTTTGTTTTGTTTTGTTTTTGGACAGGCTTAAACAAACCTTCTCCACAAGTATCCTCAGAAGTTTAAAAGTTTCCATTGCTAGTCATCAGAAAGTCTCTTGTCCCCTGTCTCGAGTCAAAGTATCTTGAACATACCTTACAGGCTTAGGAGATTTCATGTCCTTTTTAAAATAAACAAAATCCCTCCTGAGAGATTTATTCATGAGGGAGCTGTCGACTTGGTTACAATTTCAAATCTCTTTCAAATAACTGTGAGATCCAAATCAATGCAAAATTCAGCACTCAGGGATGTCTTGTAAATTTTTTACACTCTCTAAGGATTACAGACTCGACAAAGTGATGAATAGATCAGATTTATTCAGACATTCAGCAGTTTCCATCTCTGGCTATCAGAGTCATTAATAAACTAAGATTAATTCTTTCTACATTTTAAAATAAGTAACGGATTGCTTTTATAACACTGTATTAAAAACCTCTCAGCAGAAATGATTCATGCCAACTATTAAGAAGAGAGACTGGAAGAGAGCGCTCCAGAAGAGAAAGGGTCTGGTCTCTCAAGGGAAACCTATCTCACAAATTATTTCTTTGCCACAAACCTATGCCGTCCAAGCAATGACACATGATAGCCAAAAGCACTTGGTTTACCTTCCTTACAGAACAGGCACATGTTTCAAAGCTTGGAGGTTTCCCAGGCAGTTATGAATTTTGATGCTCTGAAGGCTATGGAGACACTCCCAAAGAGTGAACGACGAGTCAGCTGAATGTCTCCTTTGCTAAACAATGTGACTTTTCAGTCCTGGATAATGTTTCAAACCATTCCTGTATTTATTTATTTATTTCTTATCTAAAAAATTTACTTAGGGTGCCCTCTAGGCCAAAATGCTGCACAATATTTACAAGACACACACACCAATTCTATCCAGCTTGATTAATTTTTATAAAACTCTCTTGCCCTGAAATCCCCTGATTTTACTGAAATCATCTCCTAAGAAGCAACCTGAGTAAATAGATACATCTGTGCTGGGACTTGCATACCAACAAGCTTATGCTATATCAGGCCAAAGAGAAAAGTGCATTTCAAAGTCAAAGGTCCACAGTTTCTGAGCTTCAGACTCTCAATTTAAAATCCACAGACTTCTAATTTAATTCAGAAATGTCAGTCTGAATCATTCTGGCTGAACTCACCAGACAGAGGCTTATGTAAGTGTGAACATAGAGACAATATCTTAGATCTATGGGATTTAATACAAATTAACTAAACAGGTCTACTTAATTAGATTGTAACTAACAAACAGAACAAAGAATTTAACTAGAAGTCACTGTACCCTATGAAGAACATCTGGTACTCTGTTTGTGGGAAACATGGCAGCTATAGCATCCACTAGGCAGAATTTTCTAGAGATTTTCTTGACAGCTCTGTGTAAAGCCATGATCTTTAGAAATTCAAGTTGGTACCATAGAAAACTGGTAGCACCTACATATGGAAAGGAAGTCCTTGCCATGTAGATGAGGGAAAGATATTCCTGCTTCTTCCAGCCACCTCGGTTTTCAGCCTGGACCTAGATCCAGTAAATCACTAAGTCTTAATGCTGAAAATTTCAGGTACAAAAGGAGTAAGTAACTTGGGAAGATCAAAAGTTTACTCTCAGACTATGCTGTGAAACAACACATCTCTGAACTGCTCAGAGAGAAACCTGCAAGAACCTAGTCATTTCTGAAATTTCCCCAGTGACTACAGCTAGCACTGAAGAAAACAGCTCTGCATTTACTAGCTCTTATTTATATACTTCATTTCACCACATATTCGCCTTGTAGATATTTTGCAAAACAAAAAGAAGACAAAAAAAAAAGCTATATGAAAAATCACAAATGTCAGAGACAGAAAAGGTTAGAGTCTTTCCAAAATGGGAATATTTTACACATGACCAAATAATCAGTTCAGCAATCAAACCACATGTAACAAATATCTGACACTTTTTAAAGAACCTTTCCAATGCTCTAAAAAGAGTCCAAATTAATGGATCAAAAATGTAATTTATGCTGAATATCCTAGAATGGTACTTTTCTTGTTTACAGTCTACTGCTGCTTATGTAATGCTGGATACAAAATACTTTACCAGCTTCCATAAATACCTATTTTTTAAGTTTGCAATAACAAATAAAGAATGGGAGAACAAGATACCTTAAAGACTAGTAGGAATTTGTGGTGACCTTTAACTGAAATTACCTAATAATCTACACTGCACCTTCTTTGTGCATTCACATTTGTTCAGGATGAATGGAGAGGATTCCTTAAAATCATTGCCATCAGACTGGTTAAATTTTTGTTCATTTTGTACTCATTATACATGGATGTAAATGAGCCCAGATGTGTCAGCTAAGGGAACTTCAGGCCTATTGTTCTAGTTTCACGTAATTTGATTATTTTTCTAAATGTAGGTATTGTGACGGAATAGCACATCATTACATACTTAATAAAATAATCAAAGACGCTGTTTTAAAGGGGTTTAGAAGAAAAGATACATCTCAAAGTGGATCTGTGGTTTGAGATATGTTGAGCTGCAGATTCGTGTGTGAGTGAATTCAAAGAGACTGAGGTGCAATGCCATGCCCTCTTTCAGATTTTATAGGTCTTGCCTGTATTATACAGCATATAAACACTACAGATTGAGTAAGTAAGAAAAGAGGTGCATAGATTTAAGGAAATGTGGTCTAGATTCATAGTATGTTGAATGAGGAAATAAAGAGGAATCAGCAACGCATTGCATCCTGAAAATAGCCATAGCCATAGTGGACTAACCTTTGCTGGATAGCAGTTCCTCAGCTAGACAGGAGGGGAAAGGAACATAACAAAAGGCTCATGGGTTGAGATAAGCACAGGGAGAGATCACTCAACAACTACCATCACAGGCAAAACAGATTTGAGTTGGGTAAATTACTTTATTACCAGGCAAATCAGAGTAGTGTAAAAAGAAGTATAACCAAATTTGAAAAACACCTTCCCACTACCTCCTCCTTCTTCCTGGGCTAAACTTTACTTCTGGTTTTCTCTAACTCCTTCCCCCTCAGTTGAGCAAGGAGTCAGGGAATGGGGGTTGTGGTCAGTTCATCACATGCTGTTTCTGCCAGTTCTTCCTCCTCAGAGAGAGGACTCCTCACATGCTTCCCCTCTACAAGTGTAGTTCCCTCTCACAGGAGAGAATCCTTCCCAGGGCTACAGCTCTTCATAAACTGCTCCTGTGCAGGGCCCTTCCATAGGGTGCAGTCCTTCAGGAATGAACTGCTCCAGTGTGAGTCCTCCACAGGGTCACAAGTCCTGGTGTGGGCTCCTTTCTCTATAAGTCCTGCCAGGAACTTGCTCCAGCGTGGACTTCCTATGGGGTCATCCACTCACTCTGGCGTGGGGTCCTCCCTGGGCCGTGAATGGATTTCTGTGCCCCCCATGGCCTCCATGGCTGCAGGGACAGGGCCTGCCTCCCCATAGGCTGCATCACAAGCTGCAGGAGGATCCCTGCTCTTCTGCCTGGAGAATCTCATCCCCTTCCTTCACTGACTTTGGTGGCTGCAGAGTTGCTGCTCTCACATATTCTCACTCCTCTCTTTGCCAATGCACAGGGGTTTTTTTCCCCTTTTCTGAAATACATTCTCACAGTGGGGCTACCGCTGTTGCTGATGGGCTTGGCTTTAGCCAGCAGCAGGTCCATCTTGCATCTGGCTGGCACTGGCTCTATTGGACATAGGGGACAGTTCTAGCAGCTTGTCACAGAAGCCACCCCATAGCTCTCCACTATCAAAATCTTGCCACATAAACCTAATACACCTAAGTATTTTTAAAACACTATGTATTTTTTTACAGTCATGTAGTTTACACAGTTTTCATCCTTTGGCCTGAAGCCAATGGTTCAGTCAAGGAAACATAACATAAAACACTAGGTAAAACTGCATTTATTTTTAATACATAGCTGTTACTTAAAGCAAAACATAGAGAATAAAAATCTGATACTCAGAAATGGTATGAGGATATAGAGTACAAACTTTGTTCCTCCATTTGCAAATGACTTGATGCATTTGTTCCAAAACTTGATAAAAAAAAATACTACATCTACAAAACGTGAGAATAGCTCAGAGTATTTAAAGAAATAGTTCTTATCAAGTGCTTACATGTGTTCTGACATTTTCTGCACCATGACATAAACAAGTGAATAATAAAAACAAGAACAATATCAGAGCATGTATATTTCTTTTGAGTAGTTCTTTTATTTATCATCCTTGTAAATAATTGCCTTGATAACAGAATTTGCACACAGACTTTATCATTTTGACTTTCTACCCAGGCAAAACATTTCTGGGAGCATTTCATTACTTCATGATCTATTAGAATCATTGTTATAACTCTCTTTCCTCTCACTTCTCTGGCAGTATGCTGCTGTGGTTTTGGTGACATCATTAATTGCTTTTTCTCTGTGATTTCCTTCTGATGAAGTAGCTGTACTTTCTCACTGGCCCACTGTGATTTAAAGGATGTGAAGACCTTGATCCTCACCTAGGGTGCCTGGCTGCTCAGCCACTAGCTATAACTGGCTTGTCCTTAAGGTGTTTCCTATCCCAATTCTTCCAGAACTACAGTAGGAAAATTAAACATCAAGCATACCACCACCCTTGTTGATGAAGTGTCTGAGGTCCAGATGATCCAACAGCCTGAATTCATTGACAGTGAATGCTGGTCCTCATTAAGTATGTTCAAATGCTTTCTGTCTTGCATTTCAACCAGGTGTTTGCCTTTTGCCACACATTTTTTAACTAGGCAATATTTCATTTTTATCTTGTGTCCACTTATGATTAAGAGTTCGCGTCTGGCTCCTGTATCAGATCACAGAGCTTCAAATGTACATTTGTTCTCCTGCATATCTTCCATGTTTGCTGTTGTAAATATTTTAACTCTTGCTGAGCAAAACATAGTTATAAGACACTAACAATTCTGCATTGTCTAGAAACATTGGAGTAACAATGTTGTGAAGTACCAGACCCTCTCATATACTTTGAATTGGACATTAAGAAAAATGATTAATCTAAAACTAGTAGTTTCTTTAAATAATCTTACTTGCTGTCTGTAGCCACAGGGTTGAACAGAAAATGATCAAAAAGGAAGACCAAAAGCAGTGAACAAAACCCAAAGATAAGAACTTCAAATAGTCTCAATGAACATTTTTTCCTTGGTTGTCTAAGTAAATTAAGCCAGTGTATTCACTCTGCCTACTGTCACCAGAGTCTCTTCAACAACATGCTTAAAACTATACTGTCTTCAACAGGAAAAAAATAAAATCACTGAAATTTTAAAAGGTCCTGAAGATAAATATATATGCTCAAGTTTTTGAAAGTCAGTAGCTTACTAAAAGAAGTAGACTTATAGAAATATCCACCCTGAGAGAGAGGTAGATGAAATAACTGGCAGTAGAAACCAGGTCCAGCCAGCAGAGCTCTGGGCCAGCAGCTGAATACACATCTCTGCCCTGGGGAGATATGACTGGAGACTCAAAAGTGATTTTCTGAGGTGGAAGATGAAGTGATCATTGGGTAGATGGATTATTTGTGCATGATTACTAGGGCTGAGTAGAAAAGTGAGTTCCTCATGGTATCACTAATCCCCTTATGTGTAAGTTGCCTGTTTAGACTATGAATTGTAAGTCACATGTGATTCTTGAAACTTGATTAGCAATGAATGGATGAAGATACAGGAAGAATACATGGCTGAGGTGCTGTGTCATCATACTGTAAATAAAATGCTCAGGCAACTAACACTTGCTTCACTGAAAAAACTCACTTAAGAAAATCATTCTAAATACCAGTTAGTTTCACTGTCTAGAGAATACCCACGTCTTCATCATGATGAGTTTAAAACAAAGTGACCTTGTGGTTTTCAAACTGTCTGTACAAGCTTGTTGTGTAGGTACATACTAATTTCATGGCATGGCCTTTTATTTTTATTCTAGAGGACATTTTCTTGACAAGTATAGCATGTGCTTGTTTTTATACCACATGCCTGATTTTGGTTTTGTTTTCCTTCTTCTTGGAAACAGATTCTAAAAAGACTTTTTCATCATTATTACACATTTTCTTTAGCTGTAAACCGTAAGTCCCAAATAAATTACCCCAAAGCAGCTCAATTGATTTGACAGCTGCTATCACTACAGCAATAGGAAGCTATTGCTTTCCATGTCTTTATTTAAGTTCAACACTTACTAGTGCTGCATATAAACATCTTAATTCCCATTGTGTTTCTGATTTCTACATGGTACCTGCACTTAGTTTGTCTTCTTTGTTTTGTGTTCAAATTTCAGGAAACTGGATTTTTCAAATCTATTATTAGATCTCTTATCCTAATTTAACATATTATATCCCAGCTGGCTTTTATTTTTCTCAAATTCCAATCTCTGTCAAAGAAGAAGCAAATCTGCACTTTGTTCTTTCTTCTTACTCTCTCTTATCAGACAATGTAGTATGCACCACTCGAGGCATTTATACATTTTCAGCCTATTTTCTAAATCATCATAGCATTTGAATGTTCAGCCTATATTTATGTGAAAACTCTTCCTCATTTGCTTTTGTGTCCACATGAAAACAGACGGATGGTACACATATAGAACATCATCTCAAATAGTATCTGGAGCATGGTTTGGACTGGAAGGGATCTTGAAGACCACCTAGTTCCAAACCCCCTGCCATGGGCAAGGACATCTGTCACTAGACCAGGTTACTCAAAGCCCCATCCTTGAACACTTCCATGGATGGAGTATCCACAGCCTATCTGAGCAACCCCTTTTAGTGTCTCATCACCCTCACAGTGAAGAATTTCTTCCTAATATCTAATCTCAATCCACTGTCTTTCAGTTTGGAGCCATTACCCTTTGTGCTATCCTGACACGAGCCTGTAAAGTCTGTCTTTGCTTTCTTGCAAACCTCATTTAGGTACTGAAAGACTGCTATAAGGTCTCCTTAGAGCTTTCTCTTCTCCAGGCTCCAATTCTCTCATCTTGTCTTCATAGCAGAAGTTCTCCAGCCCTCTGATCATTTTTGTGTCTCTCCTCCAGACTTGCTCCAACAGGTTTTTGTCCTTCTGTTGAGGGCTCAGAGCTGGACTCCAGGTGGGGTACTGGGGACTTGGCCCAGCTGGGAACAACGAACCATACAGCTGCTTGCTCATTCCTCTTCCTCTCAGTGGGACAGGGAAGAGAAAAGTAACTGAGGGCTTAATTGAAAGTCCCAAGGACAGGGAGGGCTCACTCAGCCACTTATGGTCTTGGGCAAAACAAACAACACTACTAGACTTCAGGAAGAAGGCAAAAAACAATGTAATCCATCAATAATAAAAAATATAACAAACAGAAAACAACACATGATGAGATTATGATGAAGAGCACAACCAACACTTTCCCCCTACTCCTCCCTCTCCTGGGCTCAGAGCCCTGATCCTGGTGTCTTTACCTTCGCTCCCGGAATGGCTCAGGAGGGCAGGGAATGGGGGTTTCAGTCAGACTCTTCCTGTTGGCTCCTGCCACTTGTCTAGCATCAAGGCAGGTGGACTCTTCGCTGGTCCTCTCTGCTCCAGTGCAGAGTCTCTCTCACACTGGGTGGTCTTGCATAGACCACTCCAAGGTATGTCTGTCCCCTCTCCACTTCCTTTGTGGGTGTCCTCTACAACTGGCTCTTGGCCCAACTCAGCCTGTACCATGGCTGCCTCCCCACATAATCTCTTGCTCATCTGGGTGCAATCACTCCCCCTGGTATGGAGTCCTCCCAGAGCTGTGGGCAACGATCAGTCCTAACAGTGCCTTCCATGGGTTGTAGGGGTACAGATGCTTTCTTGCCTTGTGCTGCAGAGGGTTCTCCAGTCTGGTGTTTCTCTTTCCTTCCTCCTTCTCTGGCTTAAAAGTCTGTGTGGTCACCTCTGTCTTGTCTCACTTCTTCCACCTCTTCCACCCACTGTCAACTTCCCTTCTTAATTAGTGATGGCAGTGGTGCCAAATTGGTCTGTTCAGGCTAGAGGTGGGTCCAAGTCAGATCTGGGGAGAACTTTCAAGAGCTGCTTACTGGGACCAGCACTGCGAAAAACAGCTCCACACAAACTCAAATCATGAGATGTCACAAGAACAGAGTAAAGAGAAAGAATCACCTCCCTCGACCTGCTAGCCACATTTGTTTTGATGCAGCCCAGGATATAGCTGGTTTTCTCATCCGCAAACGCAGACTGTTGGGTCACATTGAGCTTCTCATTTGCCACGTCTCCCCATGTCCTTCTCCTCAGGGCTGTTCTCATTCCATTCTCCAGCCAGCCTGTATTTGTGCTTGAGACTGCCTCAACTAATGTGCAGGACCTTGCACTTGGCTTTGTTCAACTTCTTGAGGTTCACACAGACCCATCTCTCAAGCTTGTCAAGGTCCCCCTGGATGAGTTTCCTTCCCTCCAGTGTGTTGATCACACCACGTAGCTTCAGGTTATTGCCAAACTTACTGAGGGTGCACTCAATCCTGCTGTCCATATCACTGATAAAAATATTAAACAGTGCCAGTCCCAGTCCCAATATCAGCCCCAGAGGAATGCCATTTGTTACTGCTCTCCATATGCTTAACTCTGCACTCAGTTAACACTGCTTTTAAGTTTGTGCCTTCACAGTATTCTTTTTAGAAATTGAGGAGGAGGATAAGGAGAGGAATCCAATAATACGTGGTAAGAAGACTGCCTTCAGCTTCAGTTGTGTAGTTCATTTTCAATTGTATTTATTCATTTCTAATGCAGTAAAAGCCTCATGAATAACTAATTAACTAAATAACTAAATAAGGTCTGCCCTATAAACTTTCAGAGGAACTACTTTTCTATGAAAAGAGCACCGTGTGTGTTTTCCATGCATCACAGCTATACGTTCCACTCATGTATATACTTTCTAATTCAAGACTCCCACAGCTGAGGAGAAAGACATCCTGGTCTATTTGTTGCTGCAAGGAAGACCTGATACTGCAAGACCAGAGTCCATATTGTCTCCTTGAGGTTGCAGGGTACATATGAGACCGTGGAAGAGCTCCAAGGAGTGTTAGAGAATAGTGCCTTAACATTTCACAGTTGTAAATTGTACTTTTTAGGATGCTGAGATTAAACTGTCTTATCTCTTTGCCCATTTTAACTGTCTTGGTTGGCAATACGAAATGTGGGTGTGAGGAAGCTGTTATTCAGTTTGATGCTGTTTTTAATTTTATAGTGTAGATAATGTATGCAGAAACCTTTTCTTTGAAAGCAATCTGCATTCAATGCTGCTACAGAGTATCATGTCTTTATACAATTTATGGGATAATTTTGATGACATGCAGTTCTCACTCTGTGGACAGAAGCATATAATACCTACAATGATTATGGTAATTGTATATCAGAAGTTGGCTCTTCAGGAGGAAGTTATTTGTTTAGCATACAATACTTCAGAGGTTTGAGATAGGGAAGTGTTGGCATTTGAAGAATAAACAATAAAGACCACTTTAGAGTGTATTTTCCTTGAAGTTAGTTTACATTATACACAGCTTAATGATCACTCAAATTGAAGTTGTCTTGCTCCAAACAACAGTAACTTCACTAGAATTCCTCAGAAATGCAAGGTACAAATGGGAAAGAATCTGCTTGGCTCCTCGGGGAATTTCCTCACAGAAGCAGATGTAGGAAATGCATATTGCTTGGGAAAGGTGGCACCAAAAAGTCAAACCACAACAAACTCTCATCAGGCAAGCTAAATGAAAGCCTGAATATTTTTAGCTGGGCCCAACCAGGCAGAACTGGAAAATGTGACTGCCTAGGCAGGATCCTATAAGGAAAGCTCTGAAGTCTCAAGAAGCTGGGACAAAAAAATGTGCAACAATTTGCTTGGTACAGGCGTTATTCCTTTTCTTTCCCATCTCAAGCAATAATGTTTATCTGGATTAAGAACAAGGAGCAAAATCTTGAAACACCACCAGCAACTGCAGATAATTCTTCCAGAGCTACCAGAGTAGCAAAGCAAAAATAAACTTGTCATCCAAGGTTAAATTACTTTTGGTGGATAACTGTGGTTGGTTCTCTGAAAATAATCTAGCAGTGCTAGCAGTGATGTCATCTTCAGGTCTTCTGACACCCCACTCTTTAGCAATGCAGTGACCTATGGGGCAGCAGTGAATGGGAAAATCTCCCCTTTCTCTCTTTGTTGGACCCCACCAGCAGCTGTGTACAGCACTGGCACGTTTCTAAGCATTTGGATAAAAAACAGATATTGTGTGTATTTCCCACTGAGTCAAGATTTTCTAGAAGGCTTTCTGGAAAATGCTGATTCAAAGTACAGGAGAAAGGAAAACCTGCTCTTTACCTGTGGTAGAAGCACCTTCGTTAACTCTCCTTGTGGTGTAGGTGTTGCAGGACTCCCTGAGGGCCTGTGGCAGCGGGGCTATCCCCACGGGGGTCCGCCAGAGTAGAGCCTGGCAGCCAGAGCCCATCCTACCACCTCAGCCAGGAGCAAGGCAGCTTAAGGGGTGGCTGGGCTGGTGGTGCCCCCAGGCCCTACAAAAATACACTGACTTATGCTTTGGGCAGGAGCCAAAATTGTTGCAATTTATGATAAGCCATAAACAAGATGCTTATCAAGCCCGACGATAAGCATTCCTTGTTTTGTTGATATCTGTACACACAACATTGTAGTATTGTTATTTATATCCTATAACATCTTAATCATTTATCACTTTCCATCTGTGCTCCAGACCCAGGACTTCATCTGTTAGGAACATACATAGGTCCATAAGCATCCTAAGAGAATATTTTTTTGCATCGCTTTTGTATTATTTTCCTATTGCCTAGAGAAACAAATTGAAGTTAATGAAAAGTAACACTGTGTTAGGGAAAAAAAGAGGAAAATATTTACTCTGCTCTGATACTGCTACTTTGTCTCACAATCATTTTTCAAATAAAAGCCTGTTCTCTCATCTCTTTGCACCTCTCAATTACCTCCTCAATTAAAAAAAAAAAGTCTTATTTTTGCTCAAGCAGGGTTGTGAGATGTAATATTTCATTGTTTTATTGTGTGACGATGTGTCTTTTTTCCCTGAGACTGCGTTCAGTGATGCATAGTCATTTCTGCTGACTCATTTCCCCAGACAGAGAAGACGGATGCTACCAACTCCAGTTAAGAAGCATCACCAGTCCTGTGGTACACATCATGTAGGAAAAAGCCATAGAACAAAACAAGTCAAAATTAAAACCTCTCAGAGCACTGAAAGCAGGAAGGTCGGGTTGAAGCATGGTTATTCTTGACATTTGTGTACCAAATTCATAACTGTTGTGCTATGTACCAGATTATGCATCTACCTGAGTGAGAATCAAATAGATGGGGTATTCTTTTTTTGTTATTGTTTTAGAGCTAAAACACAATCCATGTAGCTGCGTTTGGTTACACGAGGAAAGGCAAAGTAGAGACTAATGAAAATAGAATGTCTACAGATATTGGAGGGTAGAGAAAAACATTAAAATTCAATTACAATGTCTGTAATTGGAAAATGCAACTATGTATAGAAGTACCAAAATAAACACCTAAATTGCTTGCACCGTTCATGTTGGTTATAAAACATGAACTAGAGCCTTTCATTTACTTGGGCTTCTCCATCTGTCCCCACTAGGTTGAGATCCTTGTACGTACCATGTAGAAAAACAAAACCAGACACACATTTGAGGGCCCAAAACCAACCTCCCATTGCTCATTGCACGTGTAAGTTTTAGATCAAGGACACACAAAAATACAGTTTGATTAATAAAAGTGTAGGTGAATGTATTGTTGAAAGTAGGATGTTTATATCCATAGAAAATATTCTTGCTAATTAGTTAAGGCTGCTGCCTTAATGAGTTAACACATGAGGCCAAAGCAAAGCTTTGGTGTGCTTCAGGTTCCTCTCCACTTGGGACCTGCTCCAGGGATCCACAGTGCCTCAGACAGCTGCAGGTTTAATGGTTTCTGGTCTCTTAACATCTCTCCCCGAACAGCACAGCCTTGCTCTATCACATTGAGGCCTTTCATGTTTCAGATTTATTGTGCCTTTCAGAGAAAAATGATGAGGGACCAGATCCCATTGCATTAACAGAACAAAGCAGTCAGTTCTGCTGCCTAGCTGAGAACTGCCTGGCTGTAATTCCCCTGTGGTGTAGTGCCGCATAGTATCTACCTGCCTCATACATTGCAGATAGAAATATTCCTGTGTCTCCTACTAGAAATGCTGTCTGGCACTAATAACCTCCAGATAAGGTGTAACTGCCCTGAAGCACCAGGTGGTTCACTGACAGCTTTGCAGTATCTCCTTGCTGCTTCATGTCTTGTGCAGTCCATGATTCAGCACTGCCTGCTCCCTCAGCTCAGAATCAGAACTGCTGGGTGGTGTGGAGTACACATTCTACCCCTGTGTAAGAACAGGTACTTTTTCTGAGTCAGTGGAACAATCCAGGTGTGCTCAAAGGTGAATTTTTGACAGATAATGAAATTTAACCTTCCCCTAAGGGGAATGGTTATTAATATTGTACCACAAAGCCACATCAATCTTTACAAACTAAATTTAACATCAGACCTTGTTAAACTGGAAGGAAACATCTTTGGAGGCAGATTTTAATCTGTGTTAAGTAAATACATTAGTTTATGGCTTCAGCACTGCAGATTTTTCTCTACTTCCAATTTTATAGATCAAGGAAATAACATTCCTGATGAAGTTCACATTTTCTTTGACAGAAAATACAAAGACTGCTTCTCACTTCTTTCTGAGGAAAGTGGTCAAAAGAAAATTATCCCAGAAGACAGCACATTTTCATTTCAATTTGACTTCGAATTTCTCTTTTATCCATAGTGCAGACCACAGATAAGAATTTTGCATGAAGTTTTGATTGGCTTAATTTTTATATCAGAGAGTTGGCTGTGAATTAAAATCTGCTCTTGTCAGAGTGTGAAAATAAAGATTTTTCCCTGCCAAGAAAGGTATCTCTAGTAGATAATGTCTGAAATATCTCTCTGTCTCGAGTATCCTTCAGCTCTCCTCCAATGCCACGTATTATGCTATAAACATCTATATTTTGAGTCTAAATTTCCAAATGTTTTTACTTATTTTATAATAAAGATTTTTTTTTTCCTTACTTAAACCCGGTTTTATTAGAGGGCTTGCTTTTTCTCAGGAACTGTAAACTTTTCCTTTACACATTTTTTGCCATATATATATTAAAAAAAAAAAGGTTCATAAAAGCAATACAAAAGCAATGAAAACACCTTATTTAGGTACATATTTAAATAACTGCAAGAACTGGATTCCAAATCCTACATAGTAACTCTAGACAATGTCCTAGATGCAATGACATGGTTATTTTTTTTTTTCTGCTCTATATTTAGGTAGTCTTTTAAACTGTCCTTTTCTCTTAGNGCATGAAGTTTTGATTGGCTTAATTTTTATATCAGAGAGTTGGCTGTGAATTAAAATCTGCTCTTGTCAGAGTGTGAAAATAAAGATTTTTCCCTGCCAAGAAAGGTATCTCTAGTAGATAATGTCTGAAATATCTCTCTGTCTCGAGTATCCTTCAGCTCTCCTCCAATGCCACGTATTATGCTATAAACATCTATATTTTGAGTCTAAATTTCCAAATGTTTTTACTTATTTTATAATAAAGATTTTTTTTTTTCCTTACTTAAACCCGGTTTTATTAGAGGGCTTGCTTTTTCTCAGGAACTGTAAACTTTTCCTTTACACATTTTTTGCCATATATATATTAAAAAAAAAAAGGTTCATAAAAGCAATACAAAAGCAATGAAAACACCTTATTTAGGTACATATTTAAATAACTGCAAGAACTGGATTCCAAATCCTACATAGTAACTCTAGACAATGTCCTAGATGCAATGACATGGTTATTTTTTTTTTTCTGCTCTATATTTAGGTAGTCTTTTAAACTGTCCTTTTCTCTTAGAAAAAAAAAAAAAAAGGGAGATGGGTTTAACTCCCACCAGTGACTGACTAGCTGCTCCTGTCAGTCCTGAGGTCAAGTGTATCACCTGGTTTTCAAAAAACCAGCACACAGCTCAGCTGAGCAGCAGATGGGCAAGGGTCTATAAGAACTGTGCATGCACGTGAGCTGAGACAGATGGCCTGAAGAGTGTTATTCGGTGGGGTGCAGATAGATTCCTCCAGGAGATGCTGTGTGAAGAGACAGAAGGACACTAGTGAGATACTGAACTTCACTATTTTGATGAAACTGAAGTGAAGCCCTGAAGAACTGAAAAAAGAAAGGTTTGCTATCCTGTGGCCCCATGCTATTGTTCCCCGTGTGCTGGAAAGTTAGCCTACTGGTTTACATGATTGCTTTTGGCAAACAAAAATACTGTGCTCTTTGTAGCTCTCTACAAATATGTTAATTTTCTTGTTGCCTGAAGTAGTGTTATGCACTGTGGATGGTAGCAATTACATGATAACACTTCAGAAGTCGCACTATGATAGCTAAATTATTTTAAAACACCACTCACTAAGGAATTTGGGTAGAACTGAACCTACAAACATAATTTCCTACTAGGGCACAGAATTCTGACCACAAGTTTATTAATCTGGAATAGACTGGAGCCACATTATGCCTCCGCTGGGATCCACCTTTTAATTTCTATCAGATGGTGATTTTTAATTTATGGAGCTCAAAAGATTTTTTTTCCTACTAGTTAACTACGCAATTAACACAGCCAATGCTTTTCTACCTAGTTGCTGAGGCACACAAATGCTTGGTTAGCTCTTCAGCGTAACGGACCGTCATTGTAAGTGCAGGGAGTACAGTCTATCTGTCCTCAGTTTTATACTTTTACTGCAACCATTCACATTTCCTGCCATCAGAATCCATCTGGAGGTAAATACAATTTTAAGTTTCTTTAGAGAAAGTCTACTTGCCATTGCAACTACATTATTGGAAAGGACTCTAATAACGTGCTATTTTCTCTTCTCCATCCTCCCTTCAAAAAGTGAACCCTTTGCAAAGCAGTATGTCTCCTGCTTTTATTTCCTTACTGTTTCCAGGCTTTAAGAGTTGCTACCGAAAGCAAAGGGTAGTTTTTATCCACATGTTCTCAGGTGTGGTCAAAAATACCCACACAGTCTTATTTTATGTCATATTATCTTCTCTTTATACTGATATATATATTCTTTCTATTTGATTACATTAAATGGCAATTGTCATCTTTCATGCATTCAAGTTCTTTAGAAATTACTAGGTACTAATCACTAGGATCCTTAGTCCATTAGCTGCTGAATAGAAACGGGCATTCCTCCACCAGCTCAAAATAGAGCTCACTTATCCTTAGAACTAAGGCAGCTATTTCCTACAGAATAAGGGCAAGAGAAAATCATTATGCAAACAAGTAACCTCCTGGTGCCATTGTATCTTCCCTTCTGAAAGCAGAAAGGTTTCTTTCTTGCTTGCTGATTTTATGACCTCCAGATAAGAAAATAAAGTTCACTTTTATTCGTGCTTTATGTTAAGAGTCTTAAAAACTCACCATCACTACCAAAGAAAACATAAATTTTAACCCTAGAGAGGAAATCATTAAAAAGAATGCACAATATAGAAACACAAAAGTTAACAAAAAGACAAGGACTTATTAAAAATTCACAGCCCTTAGCCTGTGAACAGAGCTTGCTGAAGCATAGATTGTTGTCTGCTATTTCTACACGGATTCTTGAAGTGTATGCTGTCGGAGCGGTTTCTAATGATGAGTGAGTGTTTAACTACCATCTGTCGTCTGCTTTTCTTTCATTCTTTTCCTGGAGGAGAAAGTGAGATGCAATGTTTTGGTTCAATCACTTCTATTTGTTCGTTTTTGTGCTGCCATGTATTTGTATTGGTGAAGCCTGAGTCAAAGAATTGTTCTTTGGGCTTTTGGTGAAAAAGGGGTAATGTTTTGATGGTCACCAGCTCCTAAGGAAGTTAGGGTAAGCACTAGGTGAAATAGTTACTGCTAGAATGTTACATCTGTAATGTGCTTTTCAGTCTGAAGGAGAGAGTGAAATTTTATCTGGATGATTCACCAGCTACTGGATTCAGAAGTGAATGGAACCTGTGCCAAAAGTTTAGTGCTCCTTCAGAAATTCACAATATTCACTCTCACAAAGAGCTTTTGGGGGGCTCACAATTCTGAGCTGGAAAACTGTGAGTAGTTTATCAGTGTAGATGCATCACATTTAATCAAGATTTGCAGATTTATAATGAAGTAGGACACCACAGCGTTCCTTACTAGCTTTACTACTGGTTGCATGTTCCACGATATTTATGAAGCTGTTTATGAAGCTAACCTTAGGATCAGATTTAACAGCAATTATGTATCCTTACAGGAAGCCTTTTTGGATACACCTGTGTAACCACTATCAGGCAGGCTGATGGATACAGGCCAGTTCCTGTGCAAGTGGCACAGACTATACTGTATCTAAGGCCTTATGGAAGGAGCTGTGCCCAGTCTGCATTTAAGCAGGACTGATCTTCTGCATGACAAGAATCTGGAAACCTTTTGTGTTTCTCTGTTTCACTCAGGTCTGTGATGACCCCTCCATACCCTTTACAAGGGCACAGACCTCTTGAGTCTCTTGGTGCAATATGGCTGGACAATCATGCCATATGTTGTCACTGGTTCTAGTATTCCTGGGAAAGCTTAACACCAGAGGCATGTCTTTGGAGCCACCCAAACCCAAAATAAAAAGGCAAGTGATCCACAGTGGACTAGGTGAAGACTATATTCCCTATATTCCCAAGTGCCCTTGGCTAGAGACTGCAGGCAAGGAGGATTGTTCCACGTGGCAGGCTCCCTTTTTCTTCCTGTTTTCCACTGATGGCAGAGCCCAGACTTCCCAAGTGGAGGAAGATGAGCACCAGTCACTGGTACGACTTTCTCACAGCATCAGGTTGTCAACAGCAGGTGTAGGACACTTGCATGAGGGGTTCTGTATTTGATGTCCCATGTAGGGGAAATCTCCGCTGCCCCAGACTGACAGTGTACCACTTTTACAACCTCATCACCTCTGACACCATGGTGGGAGTTGCTGTCCTCTGGCTGCCTTGACCCTTGTCATTGAGACAGTCAGTTCAGGATGGGAAAGTCTCATGTTCACATCTTGCAATGTGAACCTGGGTGTCACCCCTTTCATGGGAGCTGCCTACCTAGGCATATGGCTGCATGCGAGGAGGTGGGAGTGAAACACGGCAGCTTCATAAATTCCTAGAGACACACATAACTTCAACTACTCACTGTATTACTGAGTCAACAGCTAAATCTCAAAAGGCACATCCAGAAATAAAAGGTCTTCAATAAAAAAAGAAAAAAGGAAAAAAAAAAAAAAAAGAGAAAATCTTTTAACAAGACTGAAAAAGGACTGAAAGTCTCCCAAGCCAACTCCAAGCCACTGGCTTAGCAGCACAGACTGTAATGCACAGACTTAGTGTGTCAGGACACTGCACATCCAGAGGTATGGATCACTGAAGGTGGGGTCATAGCTTAGGGACATGAGGTGAGCTGCCCCTAAGGTGATGCAGGTCTGGCCTTACGCTTTTTAAACTAGTACGATTATCTTCCTATTTAGACCAAAACTCACTCTTTTGTCACCTCCCCAACAACTTCTTCATGCAGTTGCCAGGGAACTTGCAAACGGTAAAGCTGTGCTTGCAGCACCAGCAAATACTCACCAGCTTCAGCATCCTCAGAGCAACACCAGTTCCGACTGTCCCTGCTTGGCCCCCCATGACTCTCTTCGCAGCCCAGCACCCTATGTCAGACTCTGATGCCACCAACTCCTTGCCCAGTGACACTGCAGCATAGCTTATCTCCAGTTCCCCACAGCCCTGGCTGGCCACGTGTCCAGGAACCTTCTCATAAAATAGGTTTGTTCACTCTTGATACCCTCAGTTGCTCTTGTTTCAGTTACCAATGTACACTAGAGTGTTTTTTTGTCACTGTTCTACAGTTTACTGCTGTAACATAGGACTGAATAATGATTTTTAATTGATTTTTCATGGAGGAACACCGAATGTTCACATGGAAAATGTAACATCATGAATTAAAGCAGCAAAAGGGCCACCACTCTGAAGGCTTCCTTTGCTTACTGCACACCACAGTTTAGACTAACTCTTCTGAACCTGCAGCTTTACCTTTCCAAAAGGGCTGAAAACAGTGGAAAACAGACACAGACAAGTAACGAACTCACTTGGAAAGGCTGATGCTAATAAACGCTTGAAAGGATTACCACGGGGGAAAAAAAAACACAATACAACAAACACCTTATTGCAAATGGTTTTCCAATTTGTGTATTTGCCGCTGTTTCAAGCCCTCAAGCGTGGATCTGCCTATCTCACAAGAAGCTAAATGCTTTTTTTTCACATTATCGAAGCGATATTCTGCCATTAGAAACTCATTGAACTAATTTTGCGTTTCCGCCGTGCCTACTGCCCAGGAACGCACGCTTTAATTAAAAAAAAAAAAAAAAAAAACCACACTCTTCTTACAGCAGCGACTTCGGAACCCTTCCCGCACCCCCGCTCCCTCCCAACACTTCCACTCTGACAGCGAGTTCCGCGGCGCATGCGCCCGCCGCCGATGACGTCTCAGCCGCGCTCTCGTGCCTCCGTCCAAGCGCCGCCCCACTGAGGGCGAGCGGTCCGTTCCCAGCCCGTTCCCCAGCGCCCGCCGCCCTGCGCCTGCGCCGATCCGCGCCCTCCCGCTGCGTTTTCCGCTCGCCGCGGAGGGGCGGGGCCGGCTGTCACCTTCCTGGGATCCCATTGGCCTGCGGCCGGGCCGGGGCAGGTGCGCGCGCACCCCGCTGCCCGCCCACTTCTCCCCGGCTCGGGGGGTCCTTCCGATTTGGGCGGCCGAGGAGGGGTCCGGGGTGTCCCCCGTCTCGTAACCGGCCCCCCCGCCGCTGCCGCCGCGCGGAGGGGTCTGCCCCGCCCCGCCCCGCCCCGCCCTGCCCCGGCCCCTCCCGAGCCGCGAAGGAACTGCGGCCGCGAAGGCAGCCGAGGCGGCGTTATCCCTTCGGTACGTCGGTGGCCGTGGGCTCTGCTCCCCCTTCTCCTCCGCCGTGCGGCTCCTCCCGGGTTGAGGAGAGCGCTGGCTACGCTCTGCCTGCCTCTGCTCCTGCTCCTGCTCCTGCTGTGCGCTTGCTGACCTTCTGGCCGTGGCGCGGGGCGGCCTTGCCGCGGCGGCGGCTGGAGACAACGAGACCTGCCCGCGCCCTGGCCACGGAGCGGGCTGGGGGGTCCCAGCGGCACCGGGCTGGGGGGGTCCCAGCGGCACCGGGGTGAGGGGTCCCAGCGGCACCGGGCTGGGGGTGTCCCAGCGGTACCGGGCTGGGGGTGTCCCAGCGGCACCGGGCTGGGGGTGTCCCAGCGGTACCGGGCTGGGGGGGTCCCAGCAGCGGCGGCTTGTTGCGGCGACTGTGCAGGGCGACGGCGCGGCTGTTGTCCGGGAACAGAGCTGGCCCCGGCTGCTGTACGTCTCCCCCAGGTTGATTCGCGCGCTGCTGTTTGCGGATTCGTTGTTTCACGGTGTAGACGCGGTCGCCTCGTGGCCGCAGGTGTTTTAAACGGGTCTGCTTAAACCAAGCAGCGTTCTCCAGTTTGCCCGTCAGAGCAGGATGCTGAAGTTGGTGTTGCACGTGCAGACCTGGTGACAGAGGAGTCCTCCTTTCTTTTGTTGAAGTGCAGCGTTACCCTTTGGGGTTTACCTTGTTTACCATCCGTGTGCATGAGTGTTATTTTGAAAAACTCACATGTTTCCTTGCCTTAATTGTGATCTGTGTGAAATTCAGACTCAGCGTGATTCGTATATTCCTGAATGTTTCTTTTCACTGTCGTGAATTATAAAAGGTAGGGTTTGTTTGTGTTTTTTACATAAGAACCTTTTTAAAGTTATTTGGAATTCTTGGGATTCTGCCCTCTTGCAGCATAAACCCATTTAACGTGATCTGAGATACTGGATTTAGTGGCTATGAATATTTACCTTTCATAGAATCATAGAATGGTAGGGGTTGGAAGGGACCTTTAGGGATCAGCTAGTACAACCCTACTGCAGAAGCAGGTTCATCTTCTGTTTTTTCTTTAAAAGTTGTATGCAGTTGAAGCTGAATTGACATGGATATCTAAACCTTTGCCTCTCTTTGCTAACAAAGACAATGCTGTAGTATTTGGTCACACTGCTGTGTTCAGAGTCCTTATAAAATCAGTAGGTTTTTCCTTTTTTTATAAAAGTTTACTACTTCCTTGTATAGTCATAGTGAAAACCACATGCTTATTCTTGTAGTTATGAACTTCTGAGATGGATCTCATTCCCAACTCTACTTCTTCGTGTGTATTGTGTAGCATGCTTACTTTATTTTCTAGTATTTTATCCACAAAATCTGTTCAGTCAAGGGATCAGATGTGTATCTTGACTTAGCATTGCAATTAGTCAAAATCAGTAAGACTATGTATTTAGTTTGCTGATTGGTCCCACTGTAATGCACAGTAGAATAAGTAAAGGCAGCTCTGCAAGCAATCTGTAAATCCCAGTTCCAGAATGCAGTTTTCTGGGAAAAGAAAGTATTCAGTACTAGTAGAAAGGTTATTAGGGATGTCTGAGGACAGATAGCTTAGGCTTTAAACTGTGTTTTATGTAATAGCAGCATCAGACTAGCCCTGTGTCAAGTTTGGTTAAAGGTTTGTCTGAATGTAGGCTTGAGAGGAAGGAAGAGTTCTGTGTTTATATTTTCCCTACACCCACCCCCAAATCTCCTGTACCTCCTGCACTTTTGTGTGTGGAGTTTCTTTTGCTGTCTTCCTTCACCCCCGCCTTTGAGGAATTCCACTGCGTCTCCTTTTATATCTGTCCCACAGGATTATGAGTAACAGCTGTGAAATGTGGCATTCTTATTGTTAGTTGTCTGTAGATATCTGGTAAAATTGTAAGATCTAGTACAAGGCAAATGCCTCATGTCCAGTTTTGTGTGATGGCACAGGGTCAGGAGAGACTCTGTAAAAACTAAGCCTTTTTGGTTGTCTTAATGCATATGTCTCTGTCCAAGCCTTTTGCAAGTTTAGCAGCTACCGCGTGGTGAAATTTCGGTGTGGGCATTTTATTTTGTAATTTGCTAACTAATTTACTTCATCTTGTAGAGACTGAAAATACTGTTGAGAAAACGACAAAATGAGTAGTCGTCGAAAACGTGCACCTCCATCAAAAATAGATGAGGAGAAGAAGAAAAAGCTCTGCTGGGATATGCATGAAGACCGGAGGAATGAGATTATAACACTAGATGATGAAGTGACTAATGAAGACCACGTTCCAGGTCCAAGCACCCCTTCTACATCCTTCATCGTTATAAACGATGATAGCACCGATGAAGATCTCATTCAGAAAGAAGATAGCATCTCAAAATCTGTTAAGTTTTTGACAGTTAACGACGAAGATGACTCTTACTCCATCTTGACTCCTGTGTCGGTACAGTTAAATATTATAGTCTTGCCATACCGTGCAGAGGGGTCCTGGAAAGCTTTGTTGGGAGAATTTGCTCTTCATCTTCCTTCTGACCAAATGCTGACTGATGAATTCCATAAAAGAAGCTTTACTTTGAGGAGAGGGGAGTCTGACGATCAGCTGCAGGTCTGTGTTCATGAAAGAAGTGAAGAAGAGTACAGTAATGAAACAAAAGAATATCTGGGCATTTTTGAACAACATATTTCGGTGGAGCCGACATTAGGTGGCGAAATATTGGAAGGCCTGAGATGGTTGCAAAAGAAGAAGATAATTGGACTTTATCAAAGACCTGGAGAGGCTCAAACTATAAAGGTATGGGTTCATGTATTTGGTTTTCATTTGGAAGTTCTTCATTTTTGTTTGAAATATAGAAACCTCTGAACAAGTCTGGTAGCAGCCGTGTATTTTATAATGTGATGAAAAGATGTAGTTTCTACGTGTTATTGTAAATGTTTTCAGTGTGGGGTTTTTTTTTAATGATTTTTTTACTGTTGCACCGTTAGTAATTAATTATCCAAAGGAATCACAGAAGCTTTGAGCTGCGATGCGCCGGATCCTCTGTATGGTGCTTTTGGTCAGTTTTTTTATCCGTCCTCATCTGATTTGCAAAGCACCGTTGTTATGTTCATTCTCTTCCATTTATAATGCTTTTGTCGTTCTAACATTTAAGTAAACAATTAACTGTATACCACGTTTCACAGGTTGGAATTTACCTTCTGGAAGCTGGGCTAAGTAAACCAGAATTTCTCAGTGATGGAGGTGGAAGACCCAAAAAAGCTAATCAGCTGATTCAGAAACTGATGGAAAAGTTCTATAGCTTTTTAATACCAGGTAAAGCAATTCAGTTGAATGTTATGAATAGTTTTTGTTACTAAAGTGTGTCCTTCTTTTACTTGTTTTAAATGTAAGGGAAAATAGGAAGTTATTCCTGTCAGCTAGAGCAACCTTATTTTCAAGATAGTATTATTGGGTAATTCTCTTCATATTGCTACCTGAACATTAATCATATGTTAATTAGCATATGATCAAATTGCAGGTGATAATATTCATTCTCTACAGATAAGACACCGAGACACATGGAAGTTTGAGTCCTTACCTTTTTGGGAATAAATATAGTTTTCACTGATTCGTGTTGGTTTCTTAAACAGATTTACTAGTAGCCTGTCCAAGTTACACAGGAACTAATTAAAAGAACCAGGAGTTAAATTCAGAAAGCTTTTGTTCCTAGTTTGGTGTCTAGCACACAACTCTGGCAACAGAATTTTTCTTTGGCTTATGTTGTAGAGCAGTTATAATGTAAATGATAAATGTGAATGTAATTTATACATGTAAATTATAGAGCAGTTTTAATGTGTATTGCAAAATGCACTTTTATGACATGTTTAAGAATATGCCACTGCAGATTTAGAGATATGGGCCTTGTGATTTTAGAGTTGAAGATGTGTTTGCCAGATCATACCTAAATAGTGTTAGAGAGTTTTAGGGTTATCAGTCACCACTTTATGGTGTGATGGCTTAGGAAACTCCTAAAAAACTGCAGCATTTGTCTTGTTCCTGAGTTAAGGATGAATTCAGTATGTTTGTTGGTTGCTCAGTAACAATCACAGAATCACAAAATGGTAGGGGTAGGAAGAGACCTTTAGACATCATCTAGTCCAACCCCCGTGCAGAAGTAGGTCCACCTAAATTGGGTCACACAGGAACACATCCAGGCGAGTCTCTGTCCCCTCATCCAGGTCATTAATGAAAATATTGAAGAAGACTGGCCCCAGAACTGATCCCTGTGGAGCTCCGCTAGCCACAGGCCTCCAACTCGATTTTGTGCCATTGATCACAACCCTCTGGGTTCTGTCATTCAGTCAGTTCTCGATCCACCTCACTGTCCACTCATCCAAGCCACACTACCTGAGCTTGCTGATGAGGTTGTTACCGGAGACAGTGTCAAAAGCTTTGCTGAAGTCAAGGTAGATGACATCTGCTGCTCTCCCCTGATCTAGCCAGCCAGTTATGCTGTTTTAGAAGACTATTGGGTTGGTCAAACAAGATATTTCCTTTGGTGAATTCATATTGACTCCCCTCAATAACCATATTTTCCTTCATGTGTTTATTAACAACATTGAGGATGAGTTGTTTCATCACCTTTCCAGGGATGGAGGGGAGACTGACCAGCCTGTAGTTTCCTGGGTCCTCCTTCTTGTCCTTTTTGAAGACTGGAGTGACATTGGCCTGTCTCCGTGTAATTGTACATAATTTGAAAAGGCCAAATTGTATAAAAAGTTAAGCAACTTGCTGAAAAGAAGCTAAGAGGAAGAGCTAATTGAATAAAATCTGTACATCCGTGCCTGCTGCAAAGAACGAATATGCAAGTTGCTTTTCGTTGCTTCAGTTAACATACAGGTATAGATCATTTGTAGATGTGGCTAGCTGTTTTCTTAATGTGAAAAAACCCATAGTCTTAAAAATTGTAAATTTTAAAAACTACTAAAATATCCGATTGCCGTTTGTTCCAGTGAATGGTGAATGTTTCAGAGTTTGTTTTCCTGTCGTGACATGGATCTATAGTTAGACATACAGCAGCATATACCATTTTCCTTCAGTTTTCTTAAGAAAAAGAAATTATTTGTGCAAAGAAGAGGGTTTTTGGTCTGTATGGTATTTTTTAGTGCTAAATGTGAAGCAACAAGCTTTCCATTAATCTGGAATAAAGGGAGAAAAGATTATGTTTTCATTGATATACATATCTTTGTACAGCAATATGGAAGCTGCATTACAGATAAACCAGAAATATCGTACTTCAGATGCAATAGCAGAATTTTAGTTCAGTCATTGAAAATATTAAGTAGAATACTTGATTATGAAACATATCAGAGACACTGAATTGTTGCATAATACAATACCATCTGTTTCTCAAAGGTAAAAAATACTCAGATGAAAGCTATGTAAATGAAACGTTTTGAAATCATTTGAAAGCATAATTAAATATTCAGTCTCAAGTAATTGAGAGATAGGTAAACTTCCTTAACATCCTTTTAAAAATTTCTGTGGGCATAGAACCATTTGATCAGGGAACAAAAAAAAAAAAAAAAAAAGAGGAAATTAACAAAAGAAGAAAGATGTGGACAAGGCATGTCCAACTATATGGGAAAAACATTCTACTTGAAAGATTATTGTAGTCTTTGCTCCCCTGTAAAATTCTGGATAGACTTAGTACATGTGGAAGTCTATTTATTATACTCTGAAATGTGAGATTTGAAAACTGTTATTTTAGCAAGTGTGATGATAGCTGCCGTTGCAGATCAACTGCACCGACTGAAGTTATACTCTGCGTTTACTCTAATTTCTCTGCTGTTACCATGAAATGAGGAATGTGAGTGCAAGGATCTCTTTGAATGGTTTCTGTAGTATGTAAAGCTGCTTGCTCTCCTCAGAGCCTTCCATTTGGCTGGAACATCAATAACTCCTCATGGGCACTCTAGTTGCCTTGTATTCAAGTCTTTATATTCAGTGTCGTTACTTCATAGAAACTTGGTGTCTTTCAGAATTCTCTTTTCCCTTGTGATGTACTGGAATTGTTCAGTTGATTTAAAAGTATTAAGGGAGAGTGCTGGTGGCTGCTGAATATAGACATGTTGTTTACTGCTGATGGCTTTGGAAACCATTCTTCACCATTCATTTGAACAAAAGAAAGCTTTTGCTTTCCATGAAAGCCTCCAAAACTGATTTCGAGATGAGGCTCTCTGATGTTTTTGACAGGTATATCTCTTTTTTGTTAGTATAAGGCATAGTAATTGTAATTTGATTTAGTTGTGCCTGACATTAGTTGTTTTCCCTTTTTTACACATGTAAATATACCTTAAGGTCTCCTTGTGCTTAAAATGCTGGCCTTGACTTGCTTCTAAATTTGTACTTTTATTTTTTTGAGAACAATTCTTCCAGGTGGCTTTAACTCCAACCCTATTTACAGTTAGTATTTTTCTTTGAGCTTTGGAGTTGTATAGCTGTTTTATTGGTGTCAGTGTTTTCATTTTGAGATCTACAACACTGTTAATACTTGTCCTCTAAGTCTTTTGTTCCACCATCTAATGTCAGTTTCCTAAAATGTTGAGCCTTGAATTTTTCATGGATTTTTGTTCCATGGTGCGTAATCCTGATTATGTGCAAAATATACAAGACTTTCTTTCCTAGATGGTAGAAAAGAAGGGTAGGCCTTCAGTCCTTGGGGATATGTACTTCACTCGAGGTGGGATTTTAATTTCTAAAATGTCTTGTCTGAATTTCTGCAGCGATATGAGTTATAAGAATTTCATATTGTCCTACAATTTTCTTACCCATATAGATCATTTAAGAGAAAGCTCACTAACATGACTTGAATGTCTTGATGTGTGCAGATGAGCTGGAGGAGGATGAGGAAGAATCTGACACAGAACTAGAGCGACAAAATATTGAAGAGCTTTATGACTTTGTAAGACACACCCATCAGCAAGATATCCAGTTACTGAGAGAGGATGTGCAACATCCTGCATTGATTCCTATTCTGAGACCATACCAAAGTGAGGCTGTGAACTGGATGCTTCAGCGAGAGAACTTCGCAAGCACTCCAAGCGCTGGCAAGTATATGGGTCTGGAAACACTGAGTAATTGAGTAAAGTGGCATTGTGTTGTCAGCAGTAATGTTTTCTTGCTGTTTGATTAGAAGCTTTAGGAATGATTTCATTACTATATTTTTAAAAGCTGTGTTTCAGTAGTAAGCTAAATGATAAAATGAAGTTCAGTGAAGTTTAGCAGTCAATGTATCTTGTTGGTCATGAAGCACCGTGGAGGTAGATGTTTGCTTTTTTTCTCTAAATGTCACAATGAGGCAGAGCAATTCTAAGTAGTGTACTGTTTATAGAGAAACCTCAGAACAGTAACATAAACTCTTTCTCGTAGAAAATGAGCTGCACTTCTTATGGCGGGAGGTCATCACTCTGGATGGAGTAAAAATCTACTATAATCCATTTACTGGCTGGTATGTTTTTATAATTATCTATTTCTGAGAACACTTCAAGGCTGTACTTTTACAACACTGTTGACAGCTTTTATCTGGAGGATATAAAGTAGTCTGTAACTGTCATTTTTCACTTATCAGCTGAAGAATTAGAACAATAATATATTTAATTTGTTAAAAAAAAAAAAAAGAAAAGACAATCTGGAGTATATAATGCACAGGTAAGTATAAGAAAAAGCTATTTCACTGTGAGGGTGACAGAGCAGTGGAACAGGCTGCCCAGGGGAGTTGTGGAGTCTCCTTCCTTGGAGGTCTTCAAGACCTGCCTGGACACGTTCCTGTGTGACCTGATCTAGGTTGACCTGCTTCTGCAGCGGAGTTGAACTAGATGATCTCTTAAGGTCCCTTCCAACCCTACCATTCTATGATTCTATAATTCTATGTCTCAAGTTGAAGATGTAATTCTTAAAGTTGTGGGATGTTTATCATGCGAACTTGTGGTTTTAAGATGAACTTTTTTAAAACATTGGAGCAGTGAGGGCTTTGAGTTCTGGTCCAATGTTTTTAAAACCTAAAGGAAGGAGGCAGTATAATGCTTTCTGTTGATGATGAGTATTGCTTTAGTAGTTCTGTTGCATTTTTCTCATTAATTTGGTTCACATAGAACCTTTTGATTGCTAGTTTGCCTTTTTATTTTTTTTCCCTAACTTTGAGGTCTTTAACACATGCAAATAGAAACATATTTTGACTTTTTTGTGGAGTGATGTTATGATATGCTAAGATTAGCAAGGCAGGGCCTGATATGAAGGGAGGAAAATCCAAAAGCTTTTGGCATACATATTTATCTTGGTCATCTCTGTTGATCCAAAAAGCTTGCGAGCTGTTGTCAGTCTCCTCTAATAAAATATATTGCCTTACCTTACTAACTTCTTGCTGAAGCTGTGCTCTGTGTATCCCTCAACATGTGCTTCTCTGTCATGCCATTCTGTAGTTAATGACTTTCATTTGGGAATATACTTGAATTTTAGTATTATCCGTGAATATCCGATTGCTGGACCCCAATGGCCTGGAGGTATTTTGGCAGATGAGATGGGTCTTGGAAAAACAGTAGAAGTGTTGGCTCTTATTCTGAATCATACTCGACCAGAAATTAAACAAGATGATCTGACATTACCTGAGGTAAGAAAACCAGAATAAGATTTAGTACAAAGAAGACACTTTTCAGAATTTATGGAAATGCACCACTTCTCCTGAATGTATTGCTCTCTGTTTTATACAAGTCCAGTAGCCTTTTGCTTCTGTTTTCTCACATTGAAAACTTTGCATGTGTTGTTTGCTGCATTTTTGGTCTATTAACAAGTTAGTTGAAATGTCTTTATTATCTTCTGAAGCATCTACTAAGTAATTTGGTATTTAGCAAGTGTTTTGGCAGAGATCTGCTTGTGTATGTTAGGAAATTACCAGTTTAACTTTAAAACCTCAGGAATATCTTGAAATATTATCTGAAACAGCCCAGCAGAAGGTGAAATGGGACTTTTGCAGCAATGTTGGTGTTTCAGGAGCTGTGGCATAGACAGAAGCCTGAGTTGTCATAAAGGAATGCTATTTAAAGATAATTGGGGCTTTTGACTAGCATGAGGGGGATTGACTAGATGATCTCTAAAGGTCCCTTCCAACCCCTACAATTCTATGATTCTATGATTTAATGCTGGATTGAAGTATAAGGGAAGTTTTGCTTTGTAGGATGTGATACTTGATGTAAATAGTGGAATGGTTCGCATGAGAAACAATTGATCATTTGCCATTGTTTAAGAATGTTAGCAGACAACTGCACTGTTTAATACACTTTTAGTAGATAGCACATCTCTAGGAATGTATAAACATATAGTTTAGTCTGTTATGTTGGAAATTGTTCTCCCTTCACTCCATTGTATTGATGAGTAGCGGACATCAGTTAGACATACATTCTGTGATGAAATAGAGACGATTTAAACTGTGAATAAGGACTGCAGCTCTCTATTTCGTATAATAAATAGGCTTATTTAGCATCAGTTCTCTGTTTTTTCACTTTCCTCATCAGGCATTCTGTGAAAACTTAGCACAATGACTCAAATACAAAATTCTCTTTGAAGGGAGAAGACTTTTATCAAGTTAAGCTCTTACTACTTCTTGTGAGTTCCATTCTTTTGAATTCATGGCAGACAGTTTCATTGTACTTCTATTCTTAATGATCTCCTGCCTATTTGTAATTTCACAAGTTAAAAAGACTGAATTCTCAAAGCAAGATTAAGATTCCTCTTAAATGTATCAGAGGGTCAGCACTCAGGAGTGTGATGTGGGGAGTATAACACTAAAGTATCTGGACGTCAACTGGCAACAATAGCTAGAGACCGTAGCTTTTGGAGAGCCGGAGTTATGAAACTGTTTCATGATATAAGTATGTGATACAGACATCTTTAGCTGGTATGTTTGGTCTCTTTGTGAACCAAATTATGTAATATCGCCTGTGGTTAAAAGGGACTGTTCCATTCATCCACAAAGCCCCCTTGTCATCTGTCTTTTTCTTGTATTAAAATACAAAATGTCTTTAGAAGATGTGCTGAAAATAAAAAAACACCAAAAGAGAAGTGCTGCATTCCAGCAGAGACTTTCTGGATGACTTCTGGCTTGTGTAAACTAATGTCAGAGTTAATCCAAGTATTTCATCTCACTGTAGGGCTCAAACTGTCTGGAGTTTAATTGCAGTTGCTGTTAAGATCTCTGCAAAGCAACCAGTTGGAGAGGGCAGACTGAAGTGTTAAAAAATACAGCTATAAAACAGTTAATCATAGAGCAAACGCAGTGTCAATATTTCTAGCTTTGGGATTCTTTTTTTATGTCCTGGTTTTTGACTAAATAACTTCTTGAATTAAATCCCTATTCCTGAATCATTGCTAATAGAGTAATTTTTTGAGAGGCAATTGCCAAAAAAGAGACTTATTTGTAATACAGCTAACTCAGGCTTTTCAATATATATTGCTTGCTTCCTTTTCTGTTTCTGGCTATATATTAAATATGTATTTTCCTCCACCATCAGTAATCTAGACCTCTTAGTATAGATTCCTGCAACTTAATTCTGAAGTAAAGGAGGACCCAAACAGCTTACAGGGCTACTCGTTCTCTCATGAGTATAGGGTGCTGAAAATCATTTACTGAGCAACTGAACTGAGTATGGTATTACTCTGTACACTAAAAATCAGCTATCTGAGCAAATTACTGATATTAGTGAAGCAAATGTCTATAACAGCTCCTATTTATTTTCAAATGTGAAAAATAATGAAGTTCAGAATTACTGTGAGAAGATATGAGCTACTAACTATTAAATGTTGACTGCATCAGGGTAAGCTGGTGAACTTCTTTGTTCCACCTCAACCTTCAGAAGGAAATAAAAAGAAAAAAACAGTGGAACTGGAGCTTAAATTGAAGGAAAAAATACAGTATCCCAGTAAGTATTCCTGATTACTTTTTTAATGCATTTTGCTTCTGTTGTAAATCTTATATTGGCCACTGACTATGAGTTTAAGACTACTCTTCATTGTGTAAGAATTAAATAATTCCTTTGCTGAGCACTGGTGTAGGATTGCATGCTACAAACAAGTGATCCATACTTTAAAGTTACCACCTCAGATCTCTGTGTTAACGAGCTCCATGTAACTAAAGGTTATTGTAAGACAATTTATGTATTTGACTGAAGTACTGTGTCCTTTTATAAACTTCAGTGAGAAAATCGAGTGACTTATTTCTGTTTCTACTCGATATTGCAGTGTACTGAAAAGTAGTGATTTGTAGGGCTCAAGTAAAGCATTGTCAAAACTGTTGCCTGTCTTTTTTTTTTCCCCTCTTTTTATATGAATGCAGTGTTTAGAATTCCCTTAATATGCATTCTCTGAGGTAACCATTTTTATCTGAGCTTTAAGTTGTTTTGCTTTGGTTCTACCTACAGGCTTACGAGTGATGATATTAGCAGCTGTAAAGGAAATGAATGTGAAGAAAGGAGCATCCATTATTGCAATATTCAAGTACATCAGTGCTATATATAGGTATGATATACAGAGAAATAGACGACTACTCAAGAGAACTCTAGAAAAACTAATTGCAGAACAAGTAGTAGAGCAAGTCAAAGGACATGGTCTGGCTGGGTCTTTCAAGCTGGGGAAGAATTACAAGGAACAGAAGAAACGAGAAAAGACCAAAGATCAGGTAAAACGTGCTGCTGTAGTTACTGTAACAAATGTTGCAAAGACAGTCTTACTTCTACAAATTGCATGCTACTCTCATCTGTGTTATATGTGCACACTCATTTAATAAGCCAGTGTCAATGATAAAAATGAAGAAAACTGCAATGTTGCTTTGACGTTCCTGAACAAAGAAGCAGAAATCATAAGTAGATGAAATTTGAGGCTAAAATATTACCTACATCTGTCATAAGTCTTTTAAAGTAGTGTTGTAGGGGCTGGCAGATGTATTGTTCTTACTGTGAGGTGTCTGCTGAACACTGATAAACATCAACCAAATCTTCAAATTTGGAACTGATAATACATCTTAAAATCTACATCTTGATGCCATTAAAAAGATGAAGAAGCCTAACATTCTTGGTTAATTTTTCTTTGTAGATAGCAAGGACTTCAGAAAGCATTCAAAAGAGGCAGTTGATTGATGCTAAAACTCGAGTGAAAGAATCAAGAAATAGTGATGTCACTTGTGAAAATGCCCTTAAAACCCCTTTACGGGTGGATATTGCCATGGAAGAACATGATTATTGTACATCTAGCAAAAATAGCAAGAAATCTGAATCAGATCCTAAGAGCTCTGTAAAAGAGGATAATGTTGAGCAGGAAGCTGTGGTCTCAAAGTCTTCTGATATGCATGGCAGCCTCCTTGTCTCCAGTGATATGAGTAGTCATTCTGATGTTTCTAAAACTACAGCTGATGTCCAACAGGAAGTCCAAAAGGACCAGTCCTCACGTTCCCAAGAACATGCCAGCAGTAGTGTACAACATACCAGTTCTGTATTTCCTTTTAATACCTCTGAATATCGTTTTGAATGCATCTGTGGTGAACTTGGATTGGCTGACTATAAAGCTCGTGTGCAGTGCCTGAAATGTCACTTATGGCAGCATGCAGAATGTGTAAACTACAAAGAGGAGAACCTGAAGATCAAGCCCTTCTACTGTCCTCATTGTCTTGTGGCAATGAAACCAGTTTCCACAGGAGCAACTCTGATAATTTCTCCGAGTTCTATTTGTCACCAGTGGGTAGATGAGATCAACAGGCATGTAAGATCGTCTTCTCTTCGAGTTCTGGTAAGATTATATAGCTTCATATTCTGGGGAATACATCAAGGCTCAGGACTTTCTATCTCATACTGATGATCTAAAGTTCAGAGGTTTTTTTTTTTTGTCCTCTGCATCAGAATTCTAGATGTCTTGCTAATAGATCTGTGCTTTGGTACCACATGGTGATGTTTGCATCTTAGAAAGACTGTTGGCATTTAGTTCTTTGTTTTGTATTTATTAGTTGGTCACTGAGAGGTGATCTAGTGGGCTAGAGAACTGTATCAGATGGAAACAAGTTTTGATCAGTTGCATCAACAAGTGGTTTCTGAGAGAGAAAGCTGTTTATGTTTGTCCTGAAAGATTACCATGGAACTTAAAGGTGTAGCTGTAGGTGTTGTGTCAGTGTCAAGTCTCACTGTCCATTTTCACCCAAGCAGCCCTCTGACAGTTGCTTCTCATTTCATTTTGGATAAAAGCATTTTTTTCAGTAGTTAGAGTGTACTTTTGAATTTCTAATTCTCAGGCTTTACAAAAGAAATCTTGGGCCTTGGTGTTCACCAACAATAATACCATTTTGTCTTGGACATTTTCCTTAAAACATCTGCCAATATTCATTATGTTGTTGCTTATGTGGAGACCTTGTGTTGTCCTTTTACTTGATTTCTAATAGTACTCGTACTAAAATAAACCTAATTATGCATATGGTAACTATGGCTACACAATATTCAAGGGTAGCCATTGTCTTTTACTAATGATGTAGTAGGTTTTGTCTTTCATATTTTTAGTAGGCAAGAGCCTTTGTAAAGGTAGAGTGTTTTGAGAACTCTTATAATTTGAATAAAATAACAGTAGTAGTAGATTAATAAAGAGAGAAAGCTTTGTATTCAGGGATATATCCGATACCTTCAGCTATCCTGCACAGATGTCCAATGTATAAGTGAATCCTAGGCCCCTAGTAAGCCATTGGTGTGAGCAATCAAATAAGTTTTTGTGCAGCATCTAAAAAATGTGGAAAACTTGCACAGTTTTCATAGGATCCAGTCCAAGTTTTTTTACCAGCTTTCATAAAAACTGTCAGAAATAGATTTACATGGTAACAGTAAAATAGCTTAAGTACTGAATGTCAGTGCTTTAAGCTGTGTGACACTTTCCATTCTAAGGCACTGTTTTCATTTTCTTATAACTGCCAACTGTAAGTCATCCAGACTTGCTTTCAGTGTTCCTTCAAAATGAAAATTTGTTGGGTTTTGTTCCTATGAAGTTAAACCAAAAATAGTGCAGATGTTTCAAAGAACCAGTTTTCCATGTTAATGGGTTTTGCATTGCACATAAAGGATGGGTTTTTTTTTTCCTTCTTCCAACTGCTTACAACCTATGGGAAATTCTAATGGGTTTATGTACTAGAGCAAGAAATTAAAATTTATCAGTAGGTCTTGCTTTGTGGCAGGTTGTCTTTTTCCTGCTGCTAAGAAAACAACCAAAACTTGGCCAAGTTATAAACCTCCGTAAAATCTGTTCATAAATACTTGGGAGAGATCATTAGAATATTTTTCCTTTTTAACAGTTGCTTCAGGGAGCATGCTCTTTTTTTCTTTTCCACCCTCCTGTTATCCCTCTTTGGTTCATGAGCATTGACTTGGTTTCACACGCTTTGTTGTCTCACTCAACCTGAACTGAAATTTTCTGCAAGTATTTCTTTCAATTCCCAGAAACACTTGCCATATGCACAAATGTAGGGGAAGATTATTTCTGGAAGGAAAATTAACAGTGAAATTAGCAGTAGAATCATGTGCCGAAGGTAAAGGAGTAAACCAGGGGGAAATCGACTAAGTTCCTGTAGCATCACCTTAATTTTGGCATTATCACAAAATCACAGAAGCTTAAGGATTGAAAGGGATCTAGAAAGATCGTCTAGTCCAACCCCTCTGTGTTTTGGTACTGCAAGTGTATTGGGAATCATAATATGTACTGTATTTTCTTCAGATGTAGAATGCTGTAGTAAAATATTTGATTTAGCTTGTTCAACTTTCCATTTAAAGTGTCATGTGTTTCGGAAAGGATTGTGCTTAAATGGACAAGGGAGACAAAAATACTTTTGATATTAGAAAAAATCTCAGTATGAAAGGTTCATAATAATGTTCTGTTGGTGGTGCACAGAGATTGTTTTACTAGCTCGGTCTTTCTGTTCCACAGGTCTCTGTAGAGATCTTTTTTGTAGATGAAATATTACACAGAGTATAATTTCTATTTTTAAGTATTTCACTGCATTTTTCTGTCTTTGCCTAATCATCCATGAAATTCTTGGGGTGGTGGGGAGAAGGGTGATACATCCTTGGTAAAGGAGAGGAGAGGACATGTAACACTGACTTACACAGTACTGCTCTGTACAACATTACACAATACTCAGTCTTGCATACAACTGTTGCAACAACTGTTGTAGTAGATACCAAAGTCCTTTTTAATTTGAAGGAGAAAAAAATGGTGTTTTCTAAAGATAGAAATACATAGACATAAAAATTTTGCATCGATGTCTGTATTGCATTTATTTTTGTGTAACTTGAATGGATTTCCCACCGTGCTCTTATAAGAATGTGGGATTTATGAATGATTTCATAATATGTCAGAGACACTTCCAAGAGCATGCACATAGTAATCTGTATTGCTATTTTTGCACTTTTATTAGTGTCTGTTCATTCTTTGCTCTTGTACTATTGAATATAAATTTATGTAGGTGTATCAAGGTGTGAAGAAGCATGGCTTTTTGCAGCCACACATGTTGGCAGAACAAGAGGTGGTTATCACCACATATGATGTCCTCCGCACTGAACTGAACTATGTAGATATACCCCACAGTAACAGCGAAGATGGGCGCCGTTTCAGGAACCAGAAACGGTACATGGCCATCCCAAGCCCCTTAGTAGCCGTGGAGTGGTGGAGGATCTGCCTTGATGAAGCACAAATGGTTGAATGCACTACTGCAAAGGTATGACGTTGCCAGTCATGCATTTATTTAACTTGAAAAGGTTTTGACAAGCTTAATGTAAATAATACAGTAGATTTCTCTTTTCCCCTTTAAACATTGAGTGCACTCGGGTAGTTTGTCCTTGTTCTTTAGAAGTGAATTTCCTGTTGGAGACATTTACTACTAAATGCTTCTCTTGTTGGCAGACTGTGAAGTATATCCAGCTCAAAAAATACATAACATAATCTATGCCGACAGTTTAAACAACTAGGTCATCATGTTGTATATGGTGCTTGATAGTTTCAAACAAGATACTGACTTGTTCATTGACATGGTTCAGAGGCATAGATATGCCCTTTGTGTCTAGAAGCTAAAATATCAGCAATGTGTCTGCAGACTCTAGGGCTGCAGTTGGCAGAGGGAGATTATTTTAGTTAGTATTCATCTCGTCTGTCTGCCCAAGACAGGAAGACAAAAATGGTACTTACGTCATGGCTTATAGGCTTTACATTTTTAAATGTTTTGGTTTTTTTACATTGAGTTACCATTGCTAACTCTGCCTTTTGTGAGCCCTTAATTGCATTTGGTCACTTGAAAGTGGATATGGCTTTTATCAGCTTTCAGTTACCTTCAAAAAAACTCAGTAACTTTATACAGATTTTTATAATGCATTGTACCAATGTTGCTTGTAGGTTTGCTAACCTTGCCTACTGAAAAGATGTTCAAACATCTTAAAAATGAAGTCCATGTGTTTGAGGTTGTGTTCCATGCTACTTTTTTTCCTTTCCTACCACTGATGATCTTCTTTTGCTAGGCTGCTGAAATGGCACTCCGTTTAAGTGGAGTCAATCGCTGGTGTGTCAGTGGCACTCCTGTTCAGCGGGGATTAGAAGGTGAGATTTTATGTAGCGGTGTCATCTGTGGGTTTTCCTTGTGCTGGTAATTAGATAATAGTTTGAAGCAGTTAGAACGTGTGCTAGGGGTCTTTTTTTTTGTGAATTCATTGGGTACTCTGACTTGGTAAGCCATAAACTTTAACCATGTAATAGATAGATACATCAATAAATGTATCAATACAAAAATTGCAGAACTGAAATGTTTTTTAGCACCTTGAGTTAGACAAATAACTTTGGGGAGTGGACAACCTGAGTGTCATACAGCTGACTCAACTGTGTTCTTTAGTTTTCGCTTAGCAGAGTGGGTAAATACTAACCCCTCTCTGTTGCAGCCAAAGATAGTCTGCGCTGGTTACAGAATCCTTCTAACTGTCAAATAGAGCAAGCAAAGCTGTATTTACTTTTTTTATGGCCCTGTATGAACTACTGTGGGCATCAACTGCCGTGAATATAAATTCTAAAAATTGTACTAAAGCTTAATGAAACTGTATTAAGTCTTTATGTAACGAATTGAGATGGGTGGAGGAACGAGCTGTGTTAGCAGGTGTCATTTATCTTGCCTTTTTTTGAGATACTTTGTTTCTGTAAGACAGGCTTCAAGCAGAGACAGAAAAAAAGGGAAGCCACTAACTTCTTTATCTCCCTGTGTTCTGTGATCAATTCAAGAATGTCCTACATGTTAAGACAAAGAGTTTGAAAATGGATAAATCAGTTTAAGCACTTGTATTCCTTTGTGAACTATTGTTCAGATACCAAACTATTATAAAAGTCATTATTGTAGATTATTTCCATACTAAATGATGGAATTGTGGTTAAATTTAGAAGTATACACAATAGTTGTGAGACTACATGCTTATAAAGCAAAGGGTATAGAAGTGATTGAACATCATGATTCACTTGTTCAAGTCTTTGTGTGCAATAGTGAGTTGATACATATACAAAATGATGTATCGTCTATAATATCTGTCGTCCAGGTGCTCAGGCTGTAATAAGGCAGCCCCCGTCGTACAGCGGTGGGGAAAACCGCTACCTAATTTATTATAGCAGCACAGATTCAAAGTTGGGTAGGACCTGCAAGTAAACAAGTGCTTCCTGCATAGAAATGGTTCCTAGAATTTTTCTTCCTCTAGTCTATGGTATGTTTGTTGAGTGTCTTACAGCTCTCAGCTGAATAGCAAAGTTACCATAAATATAATAGCATAAAAGTGCAGCCACCAGATTTGTAAGAATTGTCTAAAAGATACCATCATATATTTCTCTTTCTGCATTGTCCACATGCAGCATTTAAATGGGTGATTCTGTATTTTTCTCATAAGGTTTAGATAGAAAAACTTAGATAGAAAAATTATGGGGTTTTGAGTTGGGCAGAATTAGCAAGCTGTGTTCTCTTGATGAGCAAGGAAACAATAAAAGTGTGGTTTTTGTTAACTTCTGCCATAGTAGAAAAGTGATAGTCTTCTGAATTGCAGCCCCTTTCAGGATGGTGGACAACAGACAGTTGGTGCACAGCAGGCTGTTAAGTAATGACAGTGAGCAATATTGTTAACCATATGTAGACATGTAAATTCTGCCTCTCACCCCTGCTCTGAATATGCTGAAAATCATATCTCTGTTCTGCTAAACATGAAATTAGGAAAGTGTCTCAAAACAGTTATATTCCAGCAGGTTTTATGAAAATCAACAACTAGCTAAAAGAGAGAACTCTCGCCTTTTCCTCCCGGTCCTGTGCTTCAAATGAGTTCTTTTGGTGAGGGAATGACTTGAAGACAAGGGGAGGAGGTAGTGGTCAGAATGTAGTTGCTTTATGTCTGGTAACCTTTCTATGAAAGTTAATTTTTTTTTGGATATGTATTGTGAAGTATTAAAACATTGTACTAAAGCTCTTTATTTTTTTTTTTTTTTGGCAGATCTATATGGATTAGTTGTCTTTCTTGGAGTTGATCCTTACTGGGTCAAACATTGGTGGGTCCAACTTCTGTACCGACCTTATTGTAGGAAAAATCCCCATCCTCTCTACAGTCTGATTGCAAAGATAATGTGGAGATCAGCAAAGAAGGATGTGATTGACCAAGTAAATAAGAGTTTTGTGTTTTCAAATTGCTGAACATCAGTTATCAGTGGCTTTATTTTGAAATTACCCATTTCCTTTTTGACTTGCAGATTCAAATACCCCCTCAGACAGAAAATGTACACTGGCTTCACTTTTCTCCTGTGGAGAGGCACTTCTATCATCGCCAGCATGAGGTGTGCTGCCAGGATGCATTGGCCAAACTCAGGAAGATTTCGGACTGGACTCTTAAGCTTAGTAGCCTAGACAGAAGGACTGTGACTTCTATTCTGTACCCTTTGCTGCGACTGAGGCAGGCCTGCTGTCATCCACAAGCTGTTCGGGGAGAGTTCTTGCCATTACAGAAGAGGTGAATTTCTGTCCCTTCCTAAATAGCTTACTTTATCCAAAGCAAAACTTTTAATTGCCCCTAACACTGCAAGGTCTTGTACAGTTCTCAAACAAGCCTGGTTTTAAGCTTCTTTAGTTAAAAGTGCAACAATGCCCCACCAAGCTATTTGACCTCAGAAGCTGAATAGGATGCAGTATGGTGTTTAGTGTAAATCTTGTGTTAAAGAACATACAACTAAGAGACAGTTGTTTGTGCAGTAACATTTTAACCTTACAGTGCCAATGGATGGGTGTTGCAATTGACAGATGGAATGTGAAGCAAAACAGATTCTTTTTCAGTTTTAAGAAAGCCCACTGATTTTCTTTTGTCACTTAAAAAACTCATAAATAAGAACAATGGAAAAAATGAATAAACAAATGAATAATTCTTTAATTCAAATACAATGTTACTGAATTTGTGAATGTATATCCAAATTTGAAGGCTTTTGAAATGCTTTTTTTTTCTTTTTGCCATGCCTTGCAAATACCAGTTTGGCCTCAGCCTTTGTTAGAACAAAACCGTGTGTTAGCAGTCTTTGTGAAATGAAGCTGCTACTTTTTCAGTCAGTCAGAGAAGGCTGTGAAAGAACAGGTTGCTTCTGTTCCAGGTTCTCAGAGAACTATGTTGAGTTTTTTTAAGCTACAGGTAGAGAAGAACTTAAACTTTGAACACTACTGATGTTATTTCTACTGTTTCCTGGACTTATTTATCCACTGTACTTAATATCTTTTCATCCTTTTATGAAGTTTTGTGTCATACTCCTTTCGCTTCCTCATGCAGGGCACCTACAGTGAGTGCCTAAGCAGCTATAACAGACTTTACACCTACAACATCAGGGACCAATAGTAGGCACTGTACTGCATCACTTTCGAACAGTCTGAGAATGTGGAAGAAAGGACTCAGACATGAGGGAAATCAATGTTCCCACCAGCCCGTACAACATTATTTACATTAAAATGAGCCAGTGGAGTACAAATGAAATGTGCAAACTGAGCTGAGCGTGCTCGGGACAGCTTAGTACTGTGATTTTGGTGAAATGATTGCACATTGACAACTGCATAGTAACTGTGGTGGAAAAACTAGAAGTGAAAATTAAATTTTTCTTAAAATTATGTGCAAAAAGAAGGTAATTTCCCAGCACTATTTACATATCTCGTTTTTGTGAACCAACCCTGACTACAGCAGTGGACATTCCCAGAACAGAGATTGGTTCCCAGTTTTAGTTACATTTAGAAAAGGATGAGAATAGTGAGAAGATTCTCGCTATATGAAAGTAATAAAGACATTCAGTACTAGGAACTCTGATGAATAAGAGAAATTTACTGAAGCAAACAAGTTGATGCAGGAGCATATGGATAAAAAAAAATGGTCTGAAACAAGAAAACTGAGTTTGGAGCATATTCCACGCTAGATGACTTTTTTCCCACTTGTGTAGTGAAAGCAGTAAATCAAAATGTCTACCTGAGGAAAATATGTCCCTCAAAAAGGGATTTTCTAGGCTTCCCTAGTTTAACTGAGTCAAAAAACCTTTTGTCTTAATTGGTAGTCTCAAGCTGTGTATCAAATTGCATACTTTATATGTACATCCTTTTAATTTTGTTATTTTTCTTGAAACTGACGATGGCTTTGAAAATAAAAGGTAAATAGTAATGGTAGAAGTAGCAAGATTATGAGCAGCAGGTGCTATCTGTATTTGCCAACACTGTGTAGTGGTTATATTGATTTAAAGCCTGCTGTACTGTAAACTCAAGTAACAGTTTCTGCAAAGAGAGTAAAATAAAGGCTTAGTCAAGGATACCCGTCCAGCATGCCTTGGGCCCAGACTGCACAAAAGTTATGTCACCTCTTCCTCTACACCACAGTGCTAAAAACCAAATAGTAAATACATCTCCTGAAAGTGAGTGAAGCTGCAGAGCAGAGTTTCAGAGAGAGGTAGTGTCTGGTCACAGAGCAGCAATTGGTCATAGAAATAGCCTCAGGTTGACTGTTGTAGACTCTTGCTGCAGTTTACCGCCCCATCTCTACATCAGTCGTCTTCCTGCCTGTATTCTTTATCCCTTGGCATTACTCCAAGCTATCCTTCATGCTTTTTTCTTGTTTCTCATCTCTGTTCTTGCTTCTCTCTTACCTCTCTACCTCCTGTATTTTTATGTTGTCTCGTGAATTAGAAATATTAGAACTGTAGAAAATGAAGTTTATAATGATACTTGCTCATCTTCACTGTTATTTCACACATTTTCCTATTTACCTTGACACATTTTGTGTTTTGCATATTTGGATTGGTAGCAGAGGAAAGAAATGTAGTCTCATAACTGTTTTCATTTGAACAGCTTCTAGCACGATTAGGTCTATTTTTGCATGTTTCCAGTTCACCGCTGTAACAGAAGGAACAAAATATTTTGTCCTGTGAGGGATTATTTTATCTAATTTTCTTTTTGCGTGTGATTTCTTTCTGTTTTCTAGGAGATGTCAGCCTCTTGACGTACTCAAATTAGGGTAAAGCTGGAAGAAAAGCTGACAGCTATAGTTTTATAAATAAATAAGTCTTGAATAAACATTTTCACAGTGTGTCACATGTATGTAACAACTTTTCATGCTGCAAAGCATGACAGTTTACTTCTCTAGTATTGGGGTTTTGTTTCAAATTTGAGCTGTTTTGTCTGTCTTTCAGCACCATGACCATGGAGGAGTTGCTAACATCTTTGCAGAAGAAATGTCGAACAGAGTGTGAGGAAGCTCACCGGCAGCTGGTGTGTGCTCTTAATGGCTTAGCTGGCATCCATATCATTAAAGGTAAGACTCGATGACCGTAGCATATTCCTTACTCCTTTCAGTAGGCTAATTAATGGTTTAGATGACACCATATAAAAACAGTGGTTTCCTTTCTGCCCTCTGCCACACAAACCATTATGCTGCTTTTTGCTGCTGCCTGCTGTACAGGCAATCTTACAATGTCAATGTAAATTTTGTCTCAATTAGGAGGGGAAGAAAGCTTTGAATGGGAAACATAAATAGTTATATTACTATTGAATGTCCCACTAAGCCAAATAATAATAAATTAAAACAACTTGGTCATAAATGTGGAAAAAAAAAGCTTTTTTACCAGTAAATCTTGACAGGTTTCTTCAGTTTGTCCAGCTCATGTTAAAGTCTTCCCTCAAAGAGAACGAGCAGATTGCATGTTCTGTTACATGCCTTACAGAAGACTTCATTCAGGTTCTGTAGTCTGTAGCTAGTAGGTCTGAAATACTTTGCTATGATTGCAGGATGGAGATTTCAGTTTTTCAGGTGGAATTAGGTGCTTAAAAATGTTTCTGTACACTTCTCAAATGCACTAGTAGCCAAAAATAAGTTTCGCCTTTTTTGAAAAGTAAGTGGCTGAAAATTTTATCTGGTGAGAAACAAAAGCAGGGCTGAGGCAGAGTTCTGATCTATAGCCTTTTTGTACCTCTAGCATTACTGTTAGAGTCAGTCTCTTTTATCAGCAAGGAGGGAGCACACCTTATAAGTAAAGCCATTGTTAGTATAATTTCTTACAGGTCTAACTGTTATTTGCCCAGATCTAATTGTTACAGGCAAAAACAACAAAAAGAATAATAATCCTACTTGTTTATTTCTACTGCTTGTCCTGCTTTTGTGCTCACCTTTCTCCTGCCATTCTGGGTCCTGAGGTCTGTGGTTTCATAGCAGTGGTGGCAGCAGCGCTATGGCTAGTTGTCACCGGCTGGAGTTCATTGTCAGGAGGAATAAATGTGTCGATGGTTTATTCTTTCTCACTCAAGGATCCAATTGGGATCACTTTTCTGTTTGCTAGCATACTTTTACACCTCTCTTTTTCTTCACTGGTCTGCAGCTCCATATTAACACCAAATTTAGTGTACATGGTGCTTTTTATGAATGTTACATACTATTTCTTTGTTCTCTTTGTTGCCCCTAAACCCAGTTTTGTCCAGCTCTAGGTCTGCATTTCTTTGACTGTGGGTGAGTCGTTTATAGCCATGGCTTCCATATTCACTGCCAAGCCTGTGCACCATCTCTTAGCATCCCATAGCTGTACTCTACACCGCATCCTATATCTTTACTTTTCAAGGCCTCTGCTATTGTTGCCAGGCCTATATTTCTCTACACTTTGTCCTTGTGTTAGTATGAGGTATTTACAACTATGTAGAATAACAGCTTGTAAGTGCTCTCTATGTAAAGCTGTGATTCTACCACACAAAGATAAACAAAAATTGTAAACATTAAAAAAAAAAAAAGCCATAGACACCTAGTGAATTAGAGAAATTGCTGCAACAGCTAAGCCAAGTAAAAGGTCCAGGCAAGTCACCGCGAATTCAAAGGAGGCTTAACTAGCTTCAAGCCTGAGGCCTTGCAAATTCGGCACATAGCTTTTGGCTTGTTACTGGTAACGGCAGTAGTATATTGCAGAACTATAGCCTTAAAACTGGCAACTGTTTCAATGTTAGAAGCAACAAATCTTGTTGAAATAGAGTTGGTACATTTCCAGATAGATAATAAGATGTATTTTGTTTTACTCTGTTATCAATCTTTATACATTTCATTTCCATATAATTCTTCATGTTTTAAGAGTCTTCTAAGTGCAATACTGGCTAAGTAAGTGTCTTTCAGTTGAGAAAAGAAAATTAAAATGGATTACTTTTTTTTTTTTGCTGCTTTTCCATATGCAACTTCAATTTTGTATTTCCTTTTTAATTTATATAATCTATTTTCTGAGATGTGAGTGTGATGTTCACAGCGTACATTAGTAGCTGTGCTCCTTGCATGTATATAATCATTTCTGCATTGTGGCACAACTTTCATTGTTTCCACTGGAAGAGTGAATAACGTATTTGCAGTGCAAATCTAGTGAGGTATCACTGCGGTGAGTTGTGTTGTGTGGTTTTGGTTTGTTGTTTTTTTTTTTTTAGTGCAACATGAGATTTTTTTGGACTTATGCAACTGTGAATGCATATTTTAAGATCAAGGAGTCTACAGATCTTGCAGTCACAAAAGAGAATTGGTTTGGAAACTGCTTGAGTATTTGTGAAATATAATACTGTCTTAGGAAGGTGGTTTTGTTTTTTTGGAAGGGGGTGGGGGCAGGGGGTAAGCGCAGAATGAATAGGGAATATTTGCTTGAATACTATACAATAGATATGTTACATCCTTTTTGAAAATATGTCAGCGTGTTACAAGCGATGGCCAGTCATGGCTGCATGTATGTTTAAAAACAGATGCAAGATCAGTGTGTTTTTGTTACTCTTTTTTCTAATTCAGGAGAATATGCATTGGCTGCAGAGTTGTACAGAGAAGTATTACGATCATCTGAAGAGCACAAAGAAAAGCTCAAAACAGATTCCTTGCAAGTGAGTGAGCATTCAAATGTAGAGACATAATTAAGAACTGGAATACTTTAGATTTAATTTAACTGGTCAGTCTTTTCTTCCTTCTGGTGGTGTGCTGAATGACTCTTTCAGCCTGCTGTCGTTACCAGCCTTTAGATAGGAGTCTGTTCAATGACCTTCATGTTTCCTGGCTTTTTTTAAAAGCTACTGTATTTCTAAAAACTTTTGCTTGTGAGGCTTCACGATATCCCAGAAGCAGTGTATGATCTCCACCTGCTGTTCTGCAATAAACTTAGCAAGCTGAATTTCCTAGACTGGTATATGTGCCTGTGACTACTCGTGTTAATGCAACTGTGCTACTTCCTGTGAATGCACGATGCTGGTTTGCATTGAGAAATATATTAATGTACCAAATGATAGAGAATAATAAAATTATTGCACTGCAGATGATGCTCTCTGAAAGGATATAAAAACATGAAAAAGAACCAAAGTGAATTTTTTCTTCAGTCAATATATTAATATATTTTGATTATTAAAAAATGAAGATTTTTAGTAGTAAAAAAAGCAATATATTAATATATTTTGATTATTAAAAATATGAAGATTTTTTTAGTAGTAAAAAAAGCAACATTCTCTAAACCTTTTGATATTTCTTCAAGAAATTTCAGTTTTAATTTACCAAAATTCTCTTAAGGTATTGAAGACATCAAGGAAATAAAGTTAAGATAGCAAATCTTAGTTATCCTAAGGTATTTAAGACAAGATATTTAAAATGTTAATGAAAGGTAAATAACAAGTGATCAGTTGTTTATTTCTTTACTTGCTTCACTAAGTTATTGCTTGATTAACTTGCATGTGATTATCTGATGGCTCTGTTGTGCTGCTTTGATACTTCTTTCTCCTTTGTGATATCCCAGAGGTATTTTTCACTTACCGTATCCACAGCATAAACTTCTTGAGTTACTCATGACAAGATTAATTAAGTCACTTACTGGATTATGCAATGCAATAAAACTTTTTTCTCAAAATGTCAACTGCCTAAAATTGCATTTGTGTTATGTAGCACAACTTTTGTTGAGTGCTTGCCAATTGTGTAGGATTAGCTCTTCATGGTAATGGTAATGGCAAACCACTATTGGCCAGTGCTCTTCAGTGATTGAGAGTAATAGGGCAAAGGCATAGTGAATCCAGGAGGTGAGAAAGGTGTGAGTTCATCATAGCAGAGATTGTTAGTATGAGTTTATGGGAGATACACAGTCAGCATATTACAGGACTGGTTTGGGATACATAGGGTGAACCTAGGGAAAGGAAATAGAGTTGCCTTATATTAACAGTCAAGTTATTTTCCCTAAAAATAAACAAAAGCCCATGTTTTATGCAGTTGTATTTTATTTAAGAAAAGTGAAAAGTATGAAAAATTACTGAAGCTCTTGGGAGCTGGTTTTTTGCTTATTTTGCTTATTGTATTATTTTGCTTTAAATAGGTTAAATGAATTGTCTCCTTATAATATTCTGAAAGATGTTTACAAAATAATATGCTCTAAGATGAATAATTTCTTTTCTATAACAGTCAAGGGCTGTTTTAATTAGGAGAGTGAGTATGGGACAGCATCTAATGACTTGCCTGCTGGTTTGCTTCTGAGGTGTTGTAGAAGGTCTCTCTAATGTTTCATTTCCAATGTCAGTAAAATGAGGAAAAGAATGTTTCCTTGTAAGATGCTTCCAGATTAAAAGAGAAAAAATCATTTTAAATGAATACCAATTTCTCACTGTAAACTTTCATTGCTGTTTAAGCTTTTCCTGTTACAAATGTTGAAAAGTGTTTTTTTCATGATTGGTCTTGATTTCATGTATATTTAGAGACTTCATTCTACTCACAATTTGATGGAATTGTTGTTGGCAAAGCACCCAGGGATTCCCCCGACATTGCGTGATAGCCGACTTGCAGAAGAGGTAAGCGTTGTTCACTTTTATGTAAATACATTGTGAAGAGACCCTTTTTATTTTTCTTATCCTTCAATGTTTTCTCTAATTAAAGAAATAACATAAAATGGCTTTCAAGTTAAGTGTACACGTTTCATTTCAGGTTAGTAAAACCAAGAGTTATGTAGTGTGTACTAGAGATGAAAACAGAAATGTCAAATGATCTCTGTTAGGTTTTATGTGTGTTTTATGGAAGTTTTTATAATTTTTATCTCTAGAATGGAATTTGCTCACCCACACAATGTACTTCTGGAAATTACATAGATGTTACTGATAAAGAATGCATTATCCTGAATTAGTCCTTTATTTCCTCACATCTTTAGCTTTTCTAATTTTAACTGCAGGTAGTCAGTCTTTAGGTGAAACTTATTTTTCTTGCATAGCTGCCCTCTATTCCAAAACACCTCTCCATCTCCTAGTAAATATAAGCTACTGCTTTCTCAATCATGCTTTCAAGATGTTTTTCTACCTCTCTTTTTTTGGTCTTGTGTGTGGTACTGATATTGAAACCTTCTTTGGAAGGTCAGCCTGAAGTTTTCTAGTGACATCTGTCTAGGCTTTCCCTGTTTTATGTTGTACGCACATGCCTTAAGCAACTGGTCACTCCTTCCACTTTTTGTACAGCCTAAACATCTAGAAAGGTTGACTACCTTTGATCACGTGAGCAAGTCACTGTGTGTTACTTTCATGCGCATAAGCCCATTTAGCTATACACTCTTAACTGAAAAAATGTCTGATAAGATAGTTGGAATCACTGTTCCCCACTGGTTACTCATAGTGGACATGTGGACCACATTTGCAAAAGAGCATCATTATTGTGGCATCGTTTGGGTTGGAAAGGACCTTGGGAGTTCTCTAACTGAACTTCCTCCTCGGAGCAGGCTCGACAGTGATTTCTGACCAGGTGACTTAGGGCTTTATCCAATTAGGCTGTTAAAATCTCCAAGGAAAGAGATGTCACAACTTAACCTGAGCAACCTGTTCCAATATTTCATAATCCTCAGTGGGGAAAAAAATTCACATAGAACTTCCCATTCTAATTTATAGCCATTGTCCCTTACTCGCTTGCCATGTACACAATGAAGTGCCTGGCTCACAATTCTTGGTGATTCCCTTCTGGCTGCTGACAGGCTGCTATTTCGTACCCTCTCCACTTCTCTTCAAACTGGACAAGCCCATGTCTTCCAGCCCCTCGGATTATGTGGTGGTAATCAGTATCAATCTTATTTGGATATCTTGTGATATTTTGTAGTTTTAATGCAAATTCTATGTGTAAATAGCACTTTCTGCTGTTTTAATGAGATTTGTCTTCAACATTAAAGAAGTTTCTCTCTGCCTTTATAGAAATAGTAATTTTTGGATTGACCTGTAGCTCTAGCAATTTTCATAGCGTATTTCTCCTGTAAAGAGGAGGATTTGAAAATATGTAATTTGTTTATGAATGTGATACATAGATTGTTTTTCATAGCCATCTTTTGCCAGTAGCTCGTTCAAATTTCTGAGAGTTCTGTCCCCTGCATGTAAACTGAGCTCAATCTGTAACGATGAAATTATCTTGATAATAGCAAACAAAAAGAAGAAAGACTTGAACATACCCTAAAATACACAAGGTGAAGATATCTGGTGAATTCAGGATGTAGTTGTGAAAGATACATACATTTTACTTATAAGAAATTGAAGTTAGTTATTCATCAGTTTTAAAAATATCAAATAAATTGGTATTGTTTATATTGTGGAGATGCCTTCATACCAAGAGGGGTTTTCACTGTCTGAAGTAATTTGTGTGGGGGAAAAAATATATCTAATGCACCTAAAAATAATGAAACTTAAAAATTTCATGTTATTTTATGGAGAAGTTTTATATGTAGACAAATGTAATTGTTCTTTTCACATATTGTTCCAGGATCTTTTTATTATTTGCTTATTCAACATGATATATTTTAGTGTACAGAGAAGAATTACAAGTTTCATTCTAATTCATTTTTCTAGCACAGTGTATTCCTATTGTATTATTTAGGCTTGTCCAAAAACTAAAATGCATAGTTAACATTTTTGTAGTCATCTGTTTGGAGTGATTTTTGGGCTTACTAATAAATGCTGGGTTCTAGAGGGGGAAACAAAAAAAGGCTGAATATTGGTTAGAAATGAAAATTAGTAACATGTATGTTGCTAACCATTTAAAAACATTCTGGTAGCTGGGTAGTTTTAAAATCTTCAATTATTACTCATAAATGTAACCTGTGCATAACTTAAGCTCTTGTTTCCATGTAGGCAGAACAACTTCGACAGCATTATATGAGTAAATCCAATGCAGAGATTGCAGAAGCCCATCAGGCCTTACAGCCAGTTATTCAGACCATTCGAGAGCTCCAGAGAAAGGCAAGTACCACTCACATGCTTAGTTTCTGCATTCTGAGATTTTTATTTTTTTAATACAAATACATGATGGGCAGATGTCAGGAGGATGGAGCCAGGCTGTTCTGAGTAATGTCCAGTGACAGGACATGGGGCAGCGGGTACAAGCTGGAACACAAGAGGTTCCAAAGAAACACTAGAAAGAATTTCTTCACTGAGGGTGATGGAGCACTGGAATAGGCTGCCTGGATGGGTTGTGGAGTCTCCTTCTCTTGGAGACATTCAGAACCCACCTGGATGAGTTCCTGTGTGACCTACTCTAGGTGATCCCACTCTAGCAGGGTAGTTGAACTAGATGATCTTCCAAACCTTAGATTCTGTGATTTGGTGATAATTTTTATCTGTTTATCCAGAACGCCAGCTGTTTATTATCTTTAGCAGTTCTTTGAAGGCCTATTTGGAATGGGACTTTGTCAGTGTACCTACACACAGACCCTAAAAACATGTTCTATGCTCCCCACATAGTATTTGATAAACAGATGACTGAGAACAGAAGTATACGGTGGGATGACTCTAGTGAAGTTTAATACCATGCTTGATTTTTATATTAACTGTGCTTTACCTGCACTTCAGGTAATTAATTCCAGGGTTTGGCCTTGAAACGTTACTGTGGTGTATCAGTTTTTCAGTTACTTTCAGAGGAACTGTTCCTTGATACACGTTTAGTCACTATGCTTAAGACTTAGTGGTAATCAGTTGATATGACAATTTGGGTTTCATGGAAAGGTGCAAACTATTAAAGAATTGATTATTTGTACTCAATGAGTTTAAATGCTGCTTGTTGCTTGCATAACAGTAAATAAATAATAAAGAAATGGGGGCAAAGGGCACGTGAGAAAGTAAACTTTGTCATCTTCTTTCACGTTTAAAGTTGTGAAGTCACTTCAGTGTTGCTCTATTAATTTCACAGAGAGCTTGCTATTTCTCATTAAATGATCCTTTTATATCTTTCTGAAACTGGGATAAAGGGTTAACTTTGATATTACAGTCATCCTTATCATGTATTCTCTTAAACAGGAAAGGAAATTTGTTTTTTAAGCATACTCTCATCTTCCACTTTCCATAGAATTTACCAGTCTGTGTTTGAGTGTGGCCTAAATAGTAGTATAAGCCTCTGCTTCAATAAGTGTGTGTTTGTTGAATGTTCATGAATAAATCTGTTCTTTTGCATACAGATTCATTCAGGTTCTCCTTGGTGGTTGGATGTCATACAGACAGCAATACAGTACGCCATCGATGAGGAGCTTGTTCAACGTGTGCAAAATGAAATAACCACAAACTACAAACAGCAGACTAATCAACTTTCCATGGCAGACAAGTAAGAGGGTAGCTAAAATAGGCTAGTGAATACAGTTAAGTCTACTCAAGTCTTCTTATCAGTTAGTTCTAACAGAGACAGTTAAATAAAAGTATTTTTGCTTCAGAGCATCTGGGCTGCAATTAAATTATAGAAAAATACAGTTCAGTGGAAAATGTAAGTGGATAAAAGACTTGGAAGGAAAAGCAGGAAAACTACAATTTGATCCTAGACAAGCATTCTTTTAAATATTCCTTTGTGTTTTCTACTGTGGTTTTACAGTCTTCTGTACTCATGCAACTGCTGAGAAGGAAAGATTCAAAGTTTATTGCATTAAAATTAAAAAAACTCTAAAAGAAACTGACTTGCTTAAATGGAAAATATGCAACATCAGAAAATCTTTGTGTAACATAAAATAGCATCACTGGGGTTTTTTTCAGCAAAAAAAATTGGTTTGCTTTCATGTTAGAGACAGCAACACTACTGTTGTGTGCAGTTACAGAATAATGGATTGGAAGGGCCATCTGGAGATTACCTAGACCAACCTCCCAATTTATACATCCAGGCCTGTGCTCTATGCGATTTTGCACTCTCAGCAAGAGACTACTGCTCAGAGGAAAAGCACAATATAGGAAGTGCTTACTTGGTGTTTGTATTCTCACTCCAGTCAAGACAGACAGATAAGTTTTAGGAAAACAGTTCATTGTCACGTCCATTTAATAATTAACTATGAAAGCTGACTTGCAAAATGCAGCGTATTTTTCTGATGGATACATGTATCTGCTGTGAATTGCACAGTGAAAATCAGTTTGTTGGCCAACAGATGCAAATAAAACTAAGTATGTGCAGTTGTTTACCTTCAGTAGATTTGCATTGTGGACCAGGATAGTGCAGGTTGATGTTAACTACTAATATTTGGTCACATATCTCAAGAAATCATTCTGTTGCATCCTCTGAGGTGACGCCTGGTGTTTGTAGAACAGAAAGGCTTTCCAACAGCATTATAAGTAGTAGCAATAAGTGTTTGCTTATGATGTCAGCTTCATGTGGTGTTCTAGATTGCTATTTAGTTATTTCAGTTCTACTTCAAATACTGAATTAAGTTTGGATTCAGTGACTATGCAATCAGTTCCCTTTTTCTTTAAATCAGATTCCGTGACTGCAGAGGCCTTCAGTACCTGCTCACAACCCAGCTGGAGGAAGTGAAGAAGTTCCAGAAGATTGTAAGAGAAGCAGTGAAAAACTTAGAAGGCCCTCCCTCTAAGCAGGTTATTGAGGCTGCCACTATCTGCCATTTGCGACCTGTTAGACTTCCACTTAACAAGTATGTCTTTAAGACAGAAAATATACTTTAGAAGTGTGTTATTAAATTTTCCTTCATCTGAAATAGGAAGGAGATTAAAGTCTTTATTGCACACAGATGTCATGGATCAATTTGTTAGAATCATAACCTTACTTTGGTTTCATTCTTTTAAAATCTTTTCCTGGTAATTATTATATCAAGTGTACATAAGATTGTTAAATTGTTCTTTTCTAAAGGAATTTGTGTGGGTTTGTATATTGGAAAAGGAGTTACTTTGGTTTCTGATGAAACTGAGTGGTTCTGTTTTCTATCTCCTGTATTGCAGCTGTGTCTTTTGTAAAGCTGATGAGCTGTTCACAGAATATGAGTCGAAGCTCTTTTCTGACACGTAAGTTCATAGCTTTATAAACTTCTCACTATAAAAAAGCACAAGTTGGATTCTTTTATATAATTTATTTTCTAAAATAACCTGATGAACAAATTACAGCAACTTCTTGCTAGTGCCTTGATAACAATTTTATTAGTAAGGTTAAAGGTTTAATTTTCTACGTAAATTTCATTTGAAAAAGTTGCATACAAAGAATGAATACATTCCACTTTTTTCTCAAGCTGCTGTAATATGACCATACATCTAGAATGAAGTGTCAAATTGTCCAGAAAGTGTTTCACAAGCATACTTGTATTTATATTCCTGTTTGTGCAAATATTTATTTGCAAACCTGTTGCAAGTGTTATAATCACAGAATGACAGAATCTAAAGGGCTGGAAGGGACCTTGAAAGATCTAGTCCAACCTCCCTGCTGGAGCAGGACCACCTAGAGTAGGTCACACAGGAACTCATCCAGGTGGGTTTTTAATGTCCCTGGAGAATGAGACTCCACAGCCCCTCTGGACAGCCTGTTCCAGTGCTCCATCACCCTTACAGTGATACTATACTTGTTTGTAGATTTGAGTTTTTTTGTGTAATTCATAAACTAACCAAATTTTACTAAAGTTACAATGAGAGAGGACATTTCAGACATAAATGCAACTGTGAGTTGAAAGAAGAGTTACACCAGCAACAGTTTGTGTGAGGGGGTGTGCATAGTGGACAGCACTGAGAGGCACAGATCACAGCCCTCCACATGCTTTCTCTTTGACTTTTATCTCTCATATCCCTCACAATGTCAAATTTGGATTAAAAAAATCTTGAGATCACTGAGAAAACAATTTGAAAAATCTTTTACTGGTGGGATTGCTGGAATCGTTAGGAAACTTGAGTGTGTTTGTGACTTAACAATATTTTTCAAGGAGATGTCTGGAAAGCTGTAATTTTTGTCAATAGTACAATACAAAGCAAGTTTTGCATTAGAATTTAACTGCAACTCTTGCTATTTTAAGAAGTCAGAATGTTAAGTGTTTTAAATGACTGTGACAATCATTAGTAGCTACTGAAGATAATTAAGATATGTAAGTTGTTAGAAAAGCTATTGATTTCTGAGATGACAAAATGTTCTCTACAATGTCTTATTTGCTAGCACTGAGGTAACTGGGTTCTAAGAAGGTTTAGGGATATCAAGTAATAAACCATCTGTTTATATTTGTTTTGTTTCCTTTAACCTTTAATAAAATACTCGAATGCTGAAATAAATGCTGAATAAGTAAAAATAGATATAGAAGCATAAAATCAGTGATAAGTATTATGTTGCGTTTGTTTTTAAGTGTTAAAGGCCAAATGGCAATATTTGAGGAGATGATAGAAGATGAAGAAGGGCTTGTTGATGACCGTTTGCCCACCACGAGTAGAGGACTGTGGGCAACCAGTGAAACCGAACGTGCCTTGAAAGCTCTTCTCTCCTTTGCCAAAGCTCACCGAATGGATGTTAAGCTAACTGAAGAAGGGAGCATATTTCTGGAACTTTATGAAGCATGGAAAAAGGAATATAAGGTAGAGTAAATGAGATGGTGACAAAACAGTTGTGAAGACCATTTAATATAATAGAAACAAATTTAATTTTACTATGAAGAAATCTAAGTTGTATTCCAGACATTAGAGATTGCCTACACTAAACTTTTTCATAGTGCTTAATACAGGATTTTATTTAAAATGGTTTATATATGATTTAAGAGTTTGTAAAAGCTATGCTGGCTGCTAAGCAAACACATAATGTAATTGCACCTGTTAATACAGCTTACATAATTAAATGTGTTAATCTCTTTAGTTAAATCAGAATGTAGCAAGACTCAACAAATAGAACACTGATCCATTCTGTAATTCAGTTCAGTTTCAATCTTGTGATAGCTACAAATGTCCTTTCATTATTGCCTATTTCCTGGATCTTGTTTACTGTACAGTGTAGCCTCAAATAATTAGTCTCCTGTTGTTTGTGTCGGAGAACTTATGGGAGTATACTATGGGTTTCTTTGTATATCATCATGTATCTGTTTTTCCTTGTAGCAAATGCATATCAGTAATGGAGAAAGGGGAAGAGTTGTTGCACACAGGGGTCTCATCCTCTCTTACAGTTTAGGTGCAATCAAAAGTGTTTTTTCTTGAATGCTTCTCCTTGTTTTTAATTAATATGGACTTCCAGTTCAACTGTTTCAGATGTTGTTGTTTGGTTTTTTTGTGTGCTCTAACATCAGAGGAAATTCTTCTTCTTTGAAGGAGTTTCACGCTTGTGATCTTTCTCGCAGTAATTTTAGCTTACCTTCTCACTTAGTTTTGTTTAGTTTCTTTAGTTTTGGGGAAGTAATCTCCTTTGAGCTTATTCTCTGTCAGCAACTTTATAAAGATAGGCTGAAAAAGAGAACAGCCAAGATGATCTCTTTACTCTTTTGTTTTCCTTTGCAATTTGTTGTTGCTGAATTACTGATAAAGAATTATTATTCAAAAAATATTTTCACATTATATATTGTATGACTGAGTCATATAAAGGGAATTCAACTCAGTTCTGCTACTGATTTGTTTGGGTTTTGCTTTATAGTTACTCCATGAATATTGGATGGTACTTAGGGATCACGTGTCTGCTATTGATGAGCTTGCAATGGCTACAGAAAGGCTGAGAGTGCGTCATCCTGATGAACCAAAACCAAATCCACCAGTTCTCCACATCATAGAACCGCATGAGGTAAAGTACTTGGCAGGAAACAAATGTTTTCTTTCTGAAAGAACCTATCTCCTACAAAAACAAAATCTGTGTCTAGATCTATGTGTAAGATCTATAAATATGCCTCTAATTGCATTTCAGAAAATCTTGACAGAGTAAAGAGTTTCTGTCTGTTCATTCAGTGTGTCGGACTTTTTGAGCTTGTAACTCTTATTTTGATACATTTTTCGAAGCGCTGTTATCTTATAAGGAAATAGCTATTTAATCTGTGTATTAAAGACTTTTTTTTTTTTAAACAGAGCACTTTGCTTAACAAATGTTTGACAAAGTAAGATTTATGTATGTATTTGCAACCATAAAATAAACACTCATTACTTTGGCTTCATCCTTTGGGTGCAGTATTAATAACTACGCCAGTATCAACTGTAATTAATCTAGAAATGCATCAATTTGATGTTTCTATCTTTTGTATAGATAAAACGAAAAGTGAAAGCTTCTTACAACTATGAAGAGAGTAATTAACTTGTTCTTACACATTGTTTTTGGAACCAACAATAGAGTCTAGGATCTAGCTGGCTGTAAGAAGATAAATAATGAATGAAATAAAATTTTAAAGAAGCTTTTAAGAAAGTTGTTCTTTTTAGTTGATTTCATCTCTGTAATAAACTAATAATGCTAATAAAACATCAAAAAGCAAGTCTGTATACTTCTTGGGTCTCAGTCCATTCAATACTGTGTTCATACAGGGTACAGGAAAGGAAAAGATAACAAATTTTTTTTGAGAAGTGCATCCTAAATTTACAGCATGAAGTGTTCATCTGTCTGTCCTCAGGAAATTATTCAGTTGAATTTTGCAAAAAAAATAATTTAAGCCTTGGTGTAAAACTTAACTGTTTTTTTTTAATACCTGTTTGATACTGTTTCCATAGGTAGAGCAAAATCGAGTGAAACTTTTGAATGACAAGGCTGTTGCCAAATCGCAGCTTCAAAAGAAATTAGGACAACTTCTGTATCTCACTAATCTGGAGAAAGTAAGGTTTACACTTCCTTGGTCTTTACCTAAATGATATCCTCTGTTTATCTAGTAGAATAAACCTACTATAATTTTACTTAAAACTTACGAAGCAAATGTTTTTTCTGCAAAGATTTGTTACATCTTGAAATTCAATATATTGCTTTTTGTGTTATCATGTGGTCATAAAGTTGTTTATTACACTGTATTTTGTCTGTGTGATTAATTACATGGTTCGAAAACTATGAACTAGTTTTAGATTGTTCAAACTTAATTAAACAAAGTTAAGCATGATTAAATGTACTTAAGTATTTTTACAACAATATGAAGCTGATAAAAAATGAGAAATCTCCTGTTTGAAGCTTCAGTTTTACCAGAATCTTTCAAAGCTTTAGCAGAGATGCAGGTGCTATCTGAAGGACTGCAGTATGAACAGTGTTTCTTTCACTTAATTATAAATTACATGTTTTTTAACTTCTCAAGTTAGACTTATGTATTCCTGAATGGGTTTTTCTGGTGTGTTTTTTTTTTTTTTAATAAACTCACATGTTTTTTAAGGAGTTCATTATTAATGTTTTCTAGAAGCTTATTTAAATATAGAATGACATTTTATTTGTGGAAACACAAAATTTATGGTTTGGGGCTTTTTCTACTTTATAGTCTCAAGATAAAACTACTGGGGGAGTTAACCCAGAACCATGCCCAATCTGTGCACGTCAACTAGGAAAACAGGTAAGAGATACAGTCATCGAGTTTTAGTTCTACAACATCTTCACCTACATTTGAGTCAGATCCAGATAATGCGTGTCAAATTTTCAACATCCGATATTCAATGTACATTGTATTGAAATGGGGGAAAACGGCCCTTTCCTGTAATACACCAACCAGCCTCTCCCCTGAAATAGTATCTTTCTCAGATGCAAGCACCACTGCTGTCTTTAGTTATTGACATCAACGCCTAAGAGTTTTGACAAAAGTGCTCAAAAACTGTATTAGTGATTGTTTTATAACTCTGAAGTTGTACTTTCATGATTTTGGCAGAAAATTTTTTTTGCCATTTACAGGCTAATAGAATGAAGGAATAGATAAGCTTCTGTAGTATTCTGTTGTATTTTACAGTGACTGCTCTTATCTGTAGTATTTTTTTTTCTTCTAGACTTCAAAGAAATGGAGATTAGCTATTTAAGCAATAGTAAAAACCAACAAAATAAGATTGGCAACGTGGATTTTTTTCCCCACCACTTAACCTGCTGAACGGCAGGAGTGAAAATTAAAGTGAGATTTAATCGAAACTGATCTATATCATAAAGTATGAAGCCATAGTTTATACTTTGCTTATCATGCGTTAGGTAAAAACATGAAAGGACTCTTGTACAGCCAAAATGGGTCTATTTTTAGGGTAGCTATTCTAAGTTGGTTTAGCTTCTGTTAGCTTTACAGACATGTGTAAGCATGAATCAGCATCCTGCCATGTTTCCAAAATCCTCTCTGTACTCTTTTTCCAAGGGCAATACAAGTTTTTACAGAGAACAGTTAGTCCTGTTAGCTGCCATGATGCTTCATCTCTGAGCTCACTGAAAGGAAAAATCTTTTCTAACTTTGGATGAGACTACCACTTTAGATGATGGCAGCCATCGTGTTGCAAAGAAATTTTCAAGTGCTTTCAGTTCTGTTTGTGCATGATTGAAAGAACCTTACAAAGCCGAAAGGATCTTTCACTTGGTAATCACTTCTCTCTGCTGCCTGGACCCGTGAAAAGTGTTTTATTTTTTTCCTCTTAAAATGACCTATGGAACAGACTTAGTACAGAGGAAGACACTATTCCTAGGTGCAAAGCATTGGTTTACAAATTACTTCTCTGTTATGGACATGTAGATACTCCAGTCCTGCAAAGAAAGAGCAGCAGCTTCAATGCATTCTCTTAAAAAAATAGAATTAAGCCTCTCTGTTCAAAATTCTTTTTTCTTAAATCCAAAGGTATTGTCTAGGACTTAACAATAGGTTAAAATTAAAGCCCTTTCTTTAGGACTTCTTTTATAGTAGATCAGTCTTTATTAGTGTTTAGATGAAGACTTTTGCAAAAAGTCAGTACAAACATTTGTGGAATTTTCTTAAAATGGTTTAAATACTTAATCTGTGTACTTAACCTATGCATTAAGAATTATCATTCATACAAATGAATGATTGTCATGTCTGTCTTCAAGTTTAAAACTGAAAACACAGCAAATGAACAGTAAATACAGAGCACTTGTATGGATCGTGAATCTTTCTGTTCTGTTAGACTTTAAAATGCAGGGGGTTTAGCAACTGGAGCGCTAAAATCTCTGAAGTTCTTCCATTTTAAACTGATGAGTTTCATGAGAATGAAGTAATGTGTCTATGAAAGTGTAATTTATCATGTATTAGCACATTGTTTTAATTTTGCCTTGATCCAAAACTGATACCGTGTTGTGGTGTTTCTATCTGATTCCCTGCACAGTGGGCAGTGCTGACATGTGGACATTGTTTCTGTAATGAGTGTGTAGCCATCATCATAGAGCAGTACAGCGTCGGCACCCGCCGCAGCTCGATCAAATGTGCCATTTGCAGGCAGACCACCTCTCATAAGGAAATATCATATGTGTTCACTGCAGAAACTTCAAATCAGGAGGATGATATTCCTGTAAAGGTACGTTGGGCATTTGTATGAGCTTTGAGGCCCAAACTTTCAGCAGTGAGGATTTGTTGTGTTTTGTTGCTTACTGCATTTAGGCAAATGGATATACCATATAATTTTATAAGTAATTTCACTTTTACAATTTGTTTTGTTCTTTTTACTTTGCATTGGACATGATAGATGTAGGCCTTTCTTATAGTATAATCAGTGGTTTAGCATCCTTCCCCAAGGAAGCACACACATTTCCCTGTTAAGTGAAAGGAGTTTTTTGTGGTTTTGAGGTTTTTTTTAAAACTTTAAGAGTTTTTGAGACAAAACATGGAAAGAAGCTGCGTGGAAGAGGATGTCTTTTTAACATCTATTCTTTACGTGTGCCTGAGGAAAGGCCTTGTAGATGTATTATCATGCCATCTTGGGTTGTCAGGAGAGAGGAACAGCTTTTGCTGAATTTTAGTTATGACTTTAAGCATTTGATACTGGGTAGAAATAAATGCTGTTTGTACACAAGTGATTAGGGTTTTTGTTGTTGTGGTGATAGGTTTTTTTGGCTTTATGTAGCTAAGGAGAGATAAGGCTTTTTGGAAGTATAGTTTTGCTACATTTGCTTGAAATAAGTAGTTTGAGAAAGTTTAAGTATTTTGGTCCCTTCCTGAGCAATTTCTTTCTTGAGGCTTTCCACTGACTATATCCAGGTCTGTTGAAGATTGGTAGCTGTATTTTCCACTATGAGTTACTGTTTATTCCTTTTAGCCTGGCTTTCTGAGGAGGTAAGATATTTTTGTTGTTCTTCCTTAATTTAGCAGCCCATTAGATCATTTCAAAGAGCTTAACAGAGTCTGAGTTCCAAAGGTAATTCATTTTCTACTAGTCTTATTAAAATAGCCATATGCATAAAGTGTGGCTCTTAGCAAAATACTGTGGCTTGACTTTTCTCTTGCTACAAAAAGTATCCTGAAGTTGAAGTTCTTGTAACGTGTGCCTTTCTAATGACAAAAGTTAATGTGCCTTGAGACACTTGTGAAGGAAATCAGTTGCAACTGGAGTGTTTTACATACTTTTCTTGATAAGAGAAGGTTTTTATTGAGTTGAAGGCAGGGAAAGAGGTAGCATCTCCGTGAGTCTTTAGCAATACTGAAAAATATGTAGTGCATAGGTACATTTTTATTCTTTGCACAATTCTCTGGTTATTGTAGTTGGGGATAAAATTGAGGATTCTGGACTAAAATGCAAATTGAAATGACTAATGTTGGTAATATATTGATTTAGATAATACTTTAAAATATTATTTATAACACAGCTGCACATGCCAATCGTAATTCTGAACTGGTTACTATGGTTAAAACTAATGAAATATGCTGGCAAAGACTTCCATGGTATCTGTGCAAGTTTCCTTGAACATTGAGGGTATACTAGAGTTACTGGCCTATACTGGAGTCGATACTACCATGTTCACACTAGTTTTGTCAGCCTCCCTGACAACTGAAATTCCATTTTATGAGTAGACACTTCCTGACTCAAATTCTTATACTTGAAGTAGTTGACAGCACATGGCAGCAGGGGGAGTAAATAGCCTATATTTTTGATGTGTTGGTGATTAGGATCTCCCTTCACATGTGTGTTTTAACAGATAATTTCCTCAGCATTTAGAGATACCACCCTAAAAAAATGTTTTATAATTTACATTAAAAAAATTAATAAATGGAATAACTAAATTCCATAAATAAAACACAGAAAGAGAATATAATTTACTGTCCTGTAGAAAGGGTTGTAGTGTTTTCTTGAAGTATTTCTGCATAAAAAAAAAAATCAGGCAAAGCAAAAATATGGCTTCTGTGTGAATTCTCATGTCATCTTAAGCAAGACCCTTTCTTATTTAATGGAAAGTTAACAACTTATACTGTAGTAGCTTCACTGTATATGCTGTCAAAACAAGCAATATTATTTAAAACAAAAGTTTCTACCTCATGTTCCTTTACAGACAGTTAAGAAAGAGTAACTAACTCTGGTCTCTATAGAGTATGGAGGTTAAAATCACTATTTTGCAGCATATTTATGAAAACTGTGTGATTTATCCAGTGTTTGTATTTTGATCTGAACTTTCTCATTCTCTCTGGTCTCTTTCAGTATTCATTACCTCTTTTTTTTTTCTTCTGTTGTATCATATACATTTTGTTCTTTATTGAAGATGGCACTAGCCAGGTTCAATTAATGCCCTAGATGCAAAAGGACTACTGTAAATGGGAGTATTTTATACTGAGAGAGAGCTTACTGGCATCCCTGTGTGTTTGGTTCTGTGAAAGCTTCCAGTGTCTGCTCAGTATCGCAGTGGATATTGCCAGCCTTTCCTCTGAGACAGAAATTGTTTGTTAGAGGGTAGTTTTGATTCTAATGTGTGCTGTTCTATTGTTAAATAGAACTAGCTAATTTTATAAATACTGTTCTGGATACTCAACAAATTGACAAACTCAAGGTGTATGGATAATGAGTGGGGTAACATTTTTAAGACATACTAAAAACCAAGAACTCAAAATAGCAAAGGTACTTCTACCAGTTTTGTCTCTCCATAAATACTGAGAACAAAATTGAAGTTTTTTGTGTGCTGTAGATCAAAGCTTTCGTCGATTGTTACGCCAATGGCAAGTCTAATATAGTCTGTCTAAGACAATGTAAGCAGAGGGATGGAGAACTTTGCATACTTAATAGTTACCTTGTTTAAAAAACAGCAAAAGGACTGTAACCTCTGATTATTGTGCTGTTCTTCCTCATAGTTTCTCCAATCTTGTACAATGTCACATATGTAACACCTGAGGTCTGAAGAGTGGAAAAATCAAGAACAGTGGCTAAAGCTGGTCTCTCTTACAGCGGGGAAAAATAGGAGCTATGCTAAGGTCCAAAAAAAGTTTCTGAGTAAAAGACATTGAGAGCAGACTAGCCAGATTTGTTGTCATTGAATCAGAAATGAATGGTATCAGAAAAGCCTGTAAATGATGCTGGAATGTATAGAAAATACCAAAAGTTGATCTGCAATCTCCTGACTGTAAGTGGTTATGATTAGCAGGCAGCTGCCATAAGACTGCAAACATGTCATTTGTCCTTGCAAATCATAACACCTTCTGACCAAAGCATTTTTAATTGCCTTTTGGAAACAACGTTAATGTCTACCAGGTGCAACAGAGATGACATGAAAAAAAAGCAGGTTTATTTCTGTGTGTGACTAAGAGTTGGAATCACTGTGGAAGACCCTGAAAAACAAAATAGTATTGCTTATTGCAGCCTTTGGTAGAACAGTCTGCAGAAAGTGTTCTACGTGCATTTTGGAGCCTTCATTTAGCTGAATAATGTATGAGCAATCAAGTAGCCCAGCATTGGTTCCCAGCTTGCTCTTACACTGCTGACATCCTTCTCTGCCAATTCCACAAGCAGCATAACTTCAGTAAATTTGATCTGTCATTGTACCAAGCCAATGTAGCTAATTCAATGTTCAGAGGACAGGTGCAGACAGAAATAAAACAATATTTGTCCAGCTGAATCTAGAGCAACTTGAAATTACTATGCATGTAAGAACTAGTAAGGAATTAAAGAAGGGTTTCTTAGAAAACAACTTTAGGTAAAATTGCTGTAATACAAAGCAGATACTGAAGGGAAGAGAGAGAGATACTAAATTGTTTCTCTAAATCCTCTTCCCAACATAAGGTGAAAAACAAGAGTACAGAAATCAAAGTGGACAAGATGTAGAATGTAGATTCATTAAGCATCAAAACACTTCTGAATGCAGTCCTTCAAAAGTTTATTTCATTTTATTTACCAATTAGTTACTTTAAATATAATTAATAAGCTTCATAGTACTGAGCATAAGTTTAGTGTTGCCAGAGTGAGAAACCAAAGCAACAGAAGTAGCATTCAGGTAGGTTTTTCTCCTTGCCAGTTTTCATGAAGGCAGGGAGACTTAAATGTGCATTCATTAAGATTCTTTAAAGATTGTGCCACTGAGTTAAACCTCAGAAGGCCCTAACTGGCATGTTTGGTGCAGTTGCACTGCTTGGGCTCTCCATTCTGCCTCATGCAGAACTAGATATTTGTGTCTGTGTGGTACTTTGCTCTTCTGTGTTGTGCACAAGCTGTGATGCACCACTGATACTGTAGCACTGAATTGTAGGGGAAGCGTGAAAGTAGTTCAGTGTTACTTAACCTGCCCTTCCTCCAGGGTGATGATTTTTAAGTTGGTGTGAGATATGTAAGAGTCCTAATACAACATTATTTAGTAAAGCAATGAATGTGGAAGGAGTTGTTTAGTATCCTACTTTACTAATGCTCTTCTTTGATTTTTCAAAGGGAAGTCACTCTACCAAAGTGGAAGCTGTGGTCCGAACGCTGAAGAGAATTCAATTTAAAGATCCAGGGGCTAAATCCTTAGTTTTCTCAACGGTATTAATCACCATTTTCTGTCTTGTCTTTGTGTGTATGTATGAGTTTAAAGTGGTTATAATATTTTCAGGAATTAGTTTCGCTACCACAGTGTCTGTACAGCTACTTCACTGTTTTGAGACTTCATAGGGCAATTCATGTAACAGGGACATGAATAATGTTCATAGGCAGCAGATGTAAAAGCTTGTTTCTTTAAAGAGCAAAGCATCAAAACACTTAACATAAGAAATTCTAGATATTTTTAAATGTTACATCCAAATATTTTTGACACATTGTGGAACTGATTTTGTGATGACTATTAATTTCTCTTATTCAAGCTGATCTTTTTAATTACACTCCTTAATTAGTTTTATGAAAGATTTGATTCCTGGAACACAAATCTTCTTTCCTTTTTTCTTTTTTTTTTTTGGTCATATTGCAAATGCTAGTATTTTGAAAGGCCTTTTCATCTACTCTTTCTTAGAGAAATTAATTAGCATATTTTGATTGTCATTGTTATTTGTAATGTTGAGTTACTTGATTGCATTGTGTGGTTTTGTTGGGTTTTTTTTTACAGTGGCAAGATGTGTTGGACATAATTTCAAAAGCTTTGTGTGACAACAACATGATTTTTTCTCAGATCAATGGAATTAGTAAATTTCAGGTATGTAAAGGATAGTTTTCTTAAAATTACTTTCAGTGGGGAAAACTACAGTTCATAGAAGGTAATTTTATCTTTTTACTTCATTGCTTCATTTGAGAAACTGAAAGAGCAGCAAATGAGTTTGGCAGAAGCTTTCATCTCTAACTCATTAATTCTGCAAATCATAATCACAAAAAGCCACAATTCCAAGCTTTTGGAGATGAAAACTACATTCACTTTTGAGAAAGAAGTGTTGGCATGGATGTTAAGGATGAGACACACTGATCAGTGTTGCAGGAAGTTCTTGTCCTCCTGACACCTGTTGAGTGTCTGTTCTGGAAGGACAGATCTTGGATCAGTCAGACTGCAACATTGTCACTCTGGGGCATGTAGTAGCTGTTATAATGTCTTGAAAATATGAAGATGTCCCCCACATTCTTAATTGAGGAACTTTTGTCATGCTGCTGTGATGTTTGCCTTTTAGGAAAACCTCTCTGCATTTAAATATGATCCCAACATCAATATTTTGCTGCTGCCTCTTCACACTGGTTCCAATGGACTAAACATCATTGAAGCAACTCATGTTCTGCTTGTAGAACCCATTTTGAATCCTGCACATGAGCTACAGGCTATTGGCAGAGTACATCGTATTGGCCAAACAAAGTAAGAGTTAAAATTGCTTTGAGTGGTTTAAATGTCATTCAGAACAGGACTGCATACTGCAATCAGAATAAATCTAGTTCACTGAACATCTCAATTTTGGAAATAAGGGTATTTGCAGAAATCCTATTTTTAAAGATGATCATATAAGGGACAGAAAGATTTAAATATATGAAGTTTGCTGAAAATACAAGTTCTGTGCTACAAGGGTAAGATACAGAAGCAAATTGCATTTAGGAAGAGTATAGGTTCTTGAGTCCAAAATCCTGAAAACCACATTTAGCTGCTGCCTAATTTTTGTGTGCCATTGTTGCCTTAGTTTTTAGCTTTGGAGTTCTGCTTGTAAGCACGTCCAGAAATAACTTACCTTTGCAGGTCCGAGCAACTCACCGTTTATGTCATGTGCCTAAGTTCAGGCACAGTCCTTCCAAGTTTCCGTGAGAGTCCTTCTAGCTGACCATTCCCAACTCCTAATTAAGAGCTGCAAAAATTATTGGTTGGTTGGTTTGTTTTGTGGGTTTGGGTTTGATCTTTTTTTACAAAAAATGTTTTAGCATACTCTCTTTAGAATGCATTAGTTTTAAAATCAGTTCTGCCCTCACCCTCATCTAGATCTTGTTATAGAATCACAGAATCACAGAATGGTAGGGTTGGAAGGGACCTTTAGAGATCATCAAGTCCAGCCCCCCTTGCAGAAGCAGGTCCGCCTAGATCAGGTCGCATAGGAACATGTCCAGGTGGGTCTTGAAGACCTCCAAGGAAGGAGACTCCACAACCTCCCTGGGCAGCCTGTGCCAGGGCCCCCTCACCCTCACAGTGAAACAGTTTTTTCTTATGTTTAAATGGAACTTTTTGTGTTCCAGCTTCATCCCATTACCCCTTGTCCTGTTGCTAGATGCCATCAAAAAAAAGTGATGCCCCACCCTCCTGACACCCACCATTTGGATATTTGTAAACATTAATAAGGTCTTCCCTCAGTCCACTCTTCTCCAGGTTACTCTTCTCTTGAAGGCATTAATGAGTTTGTCTGTCTTCTGTTTGTTTCAGTGCTGTAGATTTTACATAGGTAGTACTGAAAACTTCACAAAGGTTTTGGAAAGTTTATCCTGAACTGATAAGATGTTACATGAAACCTAAGGAAAAACATATACTTGACAAAATAATGTAACACCCCTGTACATGAAACAAACCACTGGATTCAGTTCTGTAATAATAATATTCCAGAATAATAGTGGGGTTTGTGTTCTGGAAATGGAAGCAAAGTGAGAGGGCGTGAATGAGCATGTATGTGAAAGAACATTCATGAACAGGTGGATATTTGGGTGTGTTGGTAAAGATTTGAATTAACTCTGAGGGCGCAGGAAAGATTGATTGCAGCAGCCTGCATTATAAATGTACATGATGCTGGCACGAAAGGTCTGGAAAAACCTTGCAATAAAGCCAGCAAGAATGAGTGCTGTACTTGCTGAGACTCAGGCTTCAGCAAAGCTTGTTTGCAAAATGACTGTGTTAAAGTACAGTGGACATAAAGAAGTACACACTTTAGTTTTACTGGTGCAACAGTTGTTAGTTCAGTTGAGTTCTTTCTTACTTTTCCTTCTTTTGGGTACACCTATGAATCTCAAAGTATTCTCTCAGCATTCCTCTATATAATGTTACTTGCCAAAATTTCAACTTGAAGGTCTGCAAACCATCGAGGCACTTTTAAGTGTTTGTCTCTTGAAAGATGTTTATACTGGGGAGCCAGTACCTGACTTCTTTTATTTTACAGTTTTCTCTTGGAAATTTTATTTCAGAAATGGAGTTCTCATTTTGGTTTATATTTATTGAACATTTTGTTCAGCGTTAACAATTTTATGCTTACTGACTACAATTACAGACTTAAGAGAAAAAAAAATGCAGTATTTTGCCATATTCAAGAACAATATTGTAAAAACTCTGGGAATAGGCTTTAATTATCTATCACACTGAGCTCCATCTCTTGGGTGGACCTGTGACAATGCAGTACAAAGATTGTATATAACCTGTGGGTCAAAGTAATTTCTTGAAATGACAGGCTAGACTCTTATACTAGAGACACAGAAAGCAGAACTTTGCCCAGCATCTGCTTTAGGATTTTAGTTAATACAGCTCATACTCATTAGTACGTGATCCAGCAAGTGAAATTGTGTGCTCTGGGAGGCACTAAGCGTCGTTATATTTGTTAGTGGAAGTTGTAATCACTTTGTAAGATTTTATTCTTAAAATAGTGGCATTTTTTCGGCACCTTTACAGTAATCAGTATCAGACGAAAATGTAGTCTTGAACTTTGAAAAAAACCAGCCTGACTTCTGCTTACTTCTTGTTCTGTTTTGTTTAAACACATTCAGATCTACCATAGTTCATAGGTTCCTGATAAAAGCAACGATAGAAGAGAGAATGCAGACTATGCTGAAAACTGTAGATAGAAGGTATGTGCTTAATTTTGTTAAAACATTATTGCACTGAAAATGAAAACATAGTTCTCAACCATACTTTTATTACTATTAGGTTTGCACATCTTACGTATAAACTTCTGTTCGCTTTCAAATTATTTTGCTTGTCAAAAAGGTTTCAAGACATGAAAAATTGGTCTTTTAGCCTGGTTTCAGTAGCTTGAAGCTTGTCTGGAGAATTTTCTAGTTTCATTTTGTATATTTTATTTCATAAATGCCTAATGACTTAAACTGAAAAGACAAAACATATAATTATATATTTCCATTAGTATTAAAGCATTGCAATTAATAGAGTCATACTAAGCCTACTGCTGGAGTAACAGCATACGTTATAAACACTAACATAGGACATCAATTCTTTCTTTCATTATTTTTAAACCTAGTTTCAACACTGTGTCACACTGATTTGTTTTGCAGCAAGAGCTGTGCAGATGCTAGCTTGTAAGTCAATCTGGTGTGCAGACACAAAACAGTTTTGGCTGTGTTTATAAAATCTATAAGCAATGATGGACTGGGAGTGGAACAAAAGTGCTATTTATGTTCTTTATGCAGAAAATGTAAGAGGTTTATACCTCTTTAACTATATTGTATACACATAACAAATCTAGAATGAGGCCTTAGTTTAAGAAAATTACTTCTTTTTTCCAGTTTCTCAACTGTTACAAATTTTGAGACTAAAAATTTATGTGCATATATTTGGCTGTAGCTAGGAAAAGTTTCAGCTTTAGCTTTGAAACAATGACTTAATCAGTTCTTATGTCTGTAAAGTAGCACTACTTTTGCATATAAAATTCAGATATATAGACAGTGGTTGAATGATCCAATGGAGGTTAATGTTTTAAAAGTAATATCAAACCTTATGTTTGGAGGCTGAAGCCAATCCCTTGAATGTTACGAGGGCAAAGCTTTCTGCTGCCTCTGGGGTGTTTGGTATTGACCACCGTTGGGTACAAAAGGTGGACTTTTTATCTTACTCAGAATTTGCAAGAGAAGCAACTGATCAGTGTATGTGTTTTCCCTGATAGAAAGCATATTTTCCTGCTGAGCTTCAAAGCTGAACAGTTATTGGACTCTGAACTATGCGGTCTGTCTTCAGCATGTACAGCTTGTTACTGAAGTTGATTCCTTCTCTGATGTCTACATGAAATTTTTTCCCACAGCCACACGAGCTCTTCCATGAAACAGTCAGAAGCCTCAGTTCTGACGGTGGCAGACTTGGCTGACCTTTTTACAGAAGAAACTGAAGAACTTGAGTGAAAACATTGGTCTGGCCTAATGCAGTCAGAAAGTTCCTGATCTAGTAAGCACCAGTATATAATACACTTGACTGTCATTGCACCTAAACATTTGGCCATAACAGCTACTGAAAATCAAAAGGTCTTAATTGTTACAGCTTTATTTTGTGGTGAAATTCTTAGTAGCACACACTTCTGATAGCACTGGAGAAAATTTGCACTTTGCACATTATAAAAACCACGGATTTTATTCCCAAAGAGCATTTGAACTGGATGCTAAAACTGAGATCTCGGACCTTTGGTTGAGAGGATTTTTACCATCAGGTTTGTCTAGTAGCTCAGTCTGGGAGCAAAACTATGTGGGTGGTTGGGTGGGAAACAGTAAAACACTAATCTATTTTTTTTTTTACTGTACAAAAAATTGTTAGAAATAATGACTGTAAATTAATATTATTCTAGAAAGGGCTTGTCAGCATTTAAAGCAGAGTTACTGAACATCTTATTGGTAACACTTTAAATCTTTACTAATAATTTGGATATTTCTATTAGGCTTTTAGATATTCATAAAGACTTGTGACAGTTAATAATGTCATTGTTAATGCTTACTCACTGCAAAATTATAATTAAATTATACTTTTTGTAAGTGTGTTGGTCTGGTGATCAGTTAAGTACTCAAATTTACTATACCTACTTTCACTTGGTTTTGAAGCCATGACTAACTCAGCGCTTCATTAAAAAAAAGGCATTTGTTACAGACTTTTTTAAAACTAATTGGTTAAGCTGCTGATCACTTTATAATTATTTAGTGCTCATGTACATTTCTTTCCCTCTAGTTCTTCCCCTTAAAGATGCAGCAATCTAAGTATTCAAAAGAGATTAAATTAAGGTAGGCAGCCTAATTATGAGGCACCTAGTCTAAGTTAGATAATCAGAGGAGAGAGACAAAACATTTGCGAAACTTCATCTTTAGATATGCAAGATCACTCTACCCAATCTCTATTGACAGCAAAAAGTTGAGAGAAGAAATCTAGGCTAACTTAGACTGCTGAAAGTAGGCAAGATAAATTTTAATCCTTTTGGCATAGGTTATGGATGCACATTGACCCAACATCATTTCTGAAGGCATTACAGAAGCAAGCTCAGTTGTAAACAATTCTGTGTTTAGAGACTAGGCAAATGTATATACATAAGCAACAGGCTACTTCCCTCACATCACAATATCTGTTGTTTCAGTAGACGATGATTTTTGTATGTTTTAGAAATCTTATTTAAGGTTAAAATTAAAATGGGTTCTTTAAGAAATCTTGTCTTAGAATTTTTCCTCTAAACATATCTGCTAAATAGATTTGCCATATAGCTATTGAACTGCTTGAGTTCTGTTTTCTGTCATACTACAGTTGAGTTGCACTGTTTGGATATTTGGCCTGTCTGCACAGCAGATAACTTTGTTGCTGCTGACAATTGTGAATAGGATTTACATGAATAATGTATGAATTTTTTGGCTTTTCTAGTCTGTTCTCCTTCTAGACCCATTACTTTGTTCTAAAGACTATTTGAGTAAATTTGCAGACAATGTGTCTATTTTCCATATTTGTGATGTGTATTAGCCTTCTTTATCCATTCTGTTTTGGAGATCACAGATTACAGTTTGCAGCAGAGGAACTAGAACAGGTAGTAGACTTCTTTGTGAATGGTATTCATCAAAAAGTTTGCACAGGGACTGTGCCATCTTCATCCTTCAATGTATTGGAAACTGAAATGACCCTGAGCAACCTGGTCCAGCTTCAAAGTTGACCCTGCTATGAGTTGTATGTTGGACCAGATGACCTCCATGGATCCTTTTCAGCTTAAATTATTCTACAGTGTGATGGAGATCGTGCTGTACAAGCACTCAAGGAACTCTGAGGGCAACAACATTCAAATTTCCTCATCGTCTTCAGAGATTTGTTATGTTTTGCAACATAACATGACTGAACAGGGAGCTGCTGTTTAGATATCTATGTTAAAAACCGTGGAAGCGCATAGGGCTTACCATCATAGCTTCCATTTCAACTAGATGTGGAAATCATAGTTGTCGGTGAATGTTAAGACAGAGAAGAAAATGGAAAAATACCTGCTCTGACAAGTTCCCCAAGCTCTGCAAGTTTTTGACATATTTGTACAATGATGGTGGTTTCATTTTTTGTTTACAAAAAGGAGGCTTTGGGTTTCTTAACCAAAAGCATAGCTTCTCATCAAGCACTGTGTGAGTCTTTTGTCCTGACCTGTTTTTTCATGCTCCCATAACTGCATGGAACAGCAGAGGTCTGGTCCTAGGCACTTTCCCAGCTGCTCTAGAGCACCAGGACCTAGAGCTCTGTGTCAGATTCAACGATCTTTTCCAACCTAAACAATTCCATGATAGGTGTAAGGCTGAAATCTGCATACTAGTTGTGTTAAAGCACCTCTTGAAATCAGCAGGTTGAACCATTAGAGTATCTAGCCCCTGTTAGTGGTAAAATTGGATTCTTCAGGTTTCACATATTTCACATATTATTTGTTTAATTAGGAACTGTGCTTCAGTTAAATTGAAGAGGAAAAAGTCTGAATCAGTCAGTCTTGCATAATCTTTACATTTATTGCTCTCCCAAGGTAAGGCATCAGATAAATGTCTAAAGGAAATTATTGAGGGTTTTCTAGCTGCAAATAGAGTTTGTTTCTGAAGCTTAATGTAAATATTTGCTGTTTAAAATCTGTCAGATAAGACCAAAAGGCTAGTTACAAAGCCACTTTTGTCTGTGGGGTTGTTTTGGTTTTTTTTTTTCATTTTTGGGTTGCTTGAAACAAGTTAAGGTCTTTACAAGATTATATATTACAAATGGTAGATTGAAGAAATTTAATGATGGAGGAAGTCCAAGACATCTCTGTGTTTCCCTCTCTGCCTGTCAGTATGTCTCCCGTTCTCTGTCTCATCTCATCCTACCTTCCACCCACCCCAGCCTGGTCAATTTGTTACAAAGAATATTTGTGTTTAGTCAGTGGAAGCAGAGCAAAAGTCATAATCCATAAAATAACTACAGTAAAACTAGCTTTTGTGTCAGAGAAAAAGTCTCAGGGATAAAAGTAATTTTATCCTGGTATAAATTCTGGTTTTTGTACCTGTAATGTCCTCATTTACTAGCCCTATTCTTCACCACTGCAGAAGCAGATGATGGATTTCAGTCTCTAACAGACTTCTGTATTTCTGGTTTTGTGTTGTACAGCTGATACATGACTGAGCAATCAGTGAGGCTTACAAGTTTTCACTTGTAAAGTCTATAGGGTTTGGATTCTTAAAAGTGCACCTGAGCCACACTATCACAAGTCCTGGTGCATCCAAGTGTCTTTAAAGCAGGAGAAAAGAATAGCTAACTATGGAATAGCTGTAGTACTGTATTGAAGTCCCAAGTAGTCATTCTACATATTCTACAGTCATACACCATGTCAAGAGGACAGTTAGTTGGACTTGTAGCTTTTCAATTGTAGTTACAGAATTAAATCATCTGGGAGGGAAATAAATGATGAAGAGTTTCCAAATACATGTTTTCTTTGATATTGGGCACTTTTACAACTACATACAGTCTTTATTCTGCAGCAGATATAACTCAATATGACGTAAGCTCTCCTGTAGTATACTGCCATTCTCTTAAATGCAGTCTCTTAAATTTCAAATACTACAATAATAATAATAATGCTAATAATAATGCTGTGTGTCTGGTCCACACAGGACAGGGACCAGCAGCAAAGAAAGGACAAAAGGACATACATGTAGGGTTTTTTTCTCTTTGAGTTATCTTCAGAGTCTTAGTAAAGCAATGTGGGACTAGGAAACTTATTTATTGTTAGTGCAATGTAGTAAATTCTAAAATAGGTTGAAAAGGCAATCCAAGTAGTCTTGGTCTCCGCTGACTCAGTGCTTTAGGAATCCTGTTGTTGGGCACAAGACACCATTTGGTCATTTTTTGAGGCACTTCATTCTTTGGAGAGATTTTAAAACCCTAAAGCTTGACCTTGGACTTACTCTTGAGAAATTCTTTTTTTTTTTTACCTTTCATTGATCTGAAAAGACATTTTACTCCCACCAGAGAAAGCAGTTGGAAGGGCAAAGGTACAGAGCGGGGTCTTCAGAGAGATCCTGGCTTTGAACCGCAGAGAGGAGTTTGATACTGACTGGGCTTTGCAACATGTTGCTTGCTGGCTTACTGGCTACTGCTATGCTGATTTCTTTCCCTTCAGCAGATGACACTGACATGGGAGAGGGCAAGTTGGGTATTTTTCTTGAAGAAAATACTATCGATTATTGCAGAAGGGTTTTTCCATGGAGCAGCTATAGCAACACACAAACCCCTCAAGCTAGGTTCTTAACATATACTGGTGTAGTTGTCAGATTTAAAACTCAGTCTTAAGTCAGAATCCATCCTAACTCTGTAACAACAGAAGGCAGTACAAACTGAGGTATGACAGGACTATTTTGGATAGTAACAAAACAACTTCTTTTTTTATGCTAGTGTCTGAATTAGTTTTCTGTTACAACTTTGTTGCTTGACAAAAGGATAACTAGAGCCTTTGTAACATTTTAAACCTAAATAGATACAGATACAAAACAAAACGATCAGTTGCCCTTTGGGTCAACTGTGCCAGTTCCCGAGTTATTCATGTTGGCATTTGATTGCTGAAATAATGTTACATTTAAAACAATTTTCAAATTAAGCTTGTGGTAAATCCATGAATTACGTGTAATTTCTTTCAATCTTTTAGTAAGCAAATTAATGTAAAGGTTATAAATTACCCACTTTTTGATAGAAAATGTTTTATTTACATAAATGCATATTAACAAATACTTTGTAAGGTATTTGCAACTAATTTGATGCTCTGTCATTTAATTATAGATTTTAGTGTGGAAACAGAATAATTGAATTATTCTAGTAATAGAACAGGGAAACTAATCAGCTTTTGCAGTAGCAAGTTAATGATTTTTAGAAAGCAAACCACAGGAGAGAAAAGAGCAATTTTCAGTTGTGTTCCAAAACTGAAATTGCCAGATGATGAGGCAAGAAGGAGTTTTTTGGTTACCTGATCTGTTTCCTTGCATTGTAAATACATTGTAATGTCAAGAAAATAATTTCTCTAGAAAGTAGCTCAAGTAAATTTTTATTTGACAGTTACCAGGGATGGATAAACATGCAACCTTTTGTTCCCTTGGTCTCTGAGTAAAATAACGTTCCCGTCAACAGGTTCTTTCAGTTTCCTGTCAGAATTGCATCACACCATCTCTTAAAGTTGGCCACCATTTCAAAGTTTCTGTAGACACAATTTTTTGTCTTCTATTTACCCTGCTACTGAAATAATACTGATTGTTGTAATACTCATTAAACATCCTTTTCTGTCTTTCTGGTTTGTGGAAAAGTAGCTGGTGCCTTTTCTGAGAGCTGGTGCTTAATAACTTGTTCCTTTTCCTCAGTCTGTAATTGATACTACTTAACAGGTGTTATCTAATAGGAATGCTCTGCATGTGTAAATAATTGTTATTCAAAATTACAATTACAGTATGTGTAGAAGCCCACAGGTCCATAATGATTCTTTTCAGTATGGCTGGTTGAAGCCAGTTCCAAGACTACTGCCTTCTGGAAACTGCAGGCTCCTGCTTTGTAGAGATTGGGCCTGTGACATCTCCTCCATGAAGTCATCTGTGGGATGGATCACTGGTATCATATTTTCCTTCCTAGAACTGTAAATCAGTCCTGGTTGAGCTAAATATGCACTGAATAATTTGAGTGGGGAGACCTCTTTGGCTCACTGCTGTATTGCAGTTCATATGTTACTGTGCTAATTCATTTGAACATTTTCAAAAATGATAGAATCTAAAGAGTAGGGGAAAAATAGCTGATATGTTTCAGAACAAGTTGCTCCAGGGGAGGTTCATATTGGATATTTAGAAGAACTTCTCTCCTAAGAAGGTTGGAACAGTCTTCCCATGGAGTGGTGGAGTCCTGGAGGTATTTAAGAGACATGTAGATAATGTGCTGAGGGGACATGGTTTAGTGATGGACTTGGCAGTGTGAAGTTCGTGGTTGAACTTGATAATCTTAAAGATCTTTTCCACCTAAAATGACTTTATGATTCTATGAAAAACCCAAACTTCTTTACCAAGCAAGAGAAATTATATTGAAAATAAGGTATCTTCATTTGATTTTAAGTCATGACTTCAGCAGATCCTTGTTTTTCTGGGCACTTTAAAAATGGTTGGACTACAGTCCAAAGCGGGAGCTTTTCAATTAAGTTCAGTGGTCTGTGGACCAGTTACACAGGGAGAACCTGAAACCACACTGCATGGAGGCTGTGAAGGGCATGAGGACAGTGAAGGGCCCTGCCCAAAGCCAGATGCTGCTGAAGAGGAGGTGACAGCCAGTGGGGGAGACCCCACTGCTCACCTGAGCTGCCTGGCAGCTGGCATCAGCAGGCTGCCTTTCACTGCCCAGGTGGCACAGAGCCGTGGCACCCTACATATGGGAGCTCTTTGGCACAAGCTGTGGCCTGCAGTGGGCACTGGCACACAGTAGGATTCTTTTTATGCTCATATTGTGCTATTGTGTGTTGATGCGACTCCACAAAGGCTCTTGGTAACTTGCTTGGTTACTCCTTGCAACAGCCCCTGCTCCCCCATGTCATGTTCAGGCAGAGCAATGTTGTCTTCCATGTCCCCTATGTCTTCATTCAGCAGCTTTCAACAGCGATCTTGCACTGAGCAGCCAGTCAGCCTTCCTTCAGGAGATGCCAGCTCTAGGAAGTCTGATCTTGGAAAAAGCACCAAATCTATTAACAGACCAGAGCATTTTATGAGCTGATGCAATGAATATATTTATGCTGTTGTTAATCTCCTAAAGTTTTTTTATCAGAAGGCAGTAGACCCATCAAACATGCGTTGACTGAGGTTTTTGCAGATCTGTTACACTCTGGAATAAACCAAGTGTTCCTCCTGTTAGAGGAAGGCACTAAGGCTCTTTGAGGATGAGTTGTTAGAAGATGATCTCACAGGAAGTCCACAGTCTTACTGTATTAGAAAGAAACTAGCTGCTGTGAGTGACATACAGACTTCCAGTAAGCTGTTACAATGACACTATCGTATGACATCACCTACACCAGCATTTGTCCTAAGGATACAGGAACAGGACAGGTCTTTTTGTTTTCAACTGTTTTCCACCTTGCCTTGAGTTTAAAATGCTGTAGTATAAGATACGTGATGAGCAAAGAAAGCTAAGATTTAAACATAATAACCTTGAAGAGATCCATTTCATCTTCAGGTTTTGTTGCAAAGGGTTCAGAAGGTCCCTCTGGCTTTAGGAACCTTGCTGGTCAGGTTTTGGAGTGAGGGTGCACGTGTTGCCCATGAACGTGCAACTGAAGACTAAGAGGGAGCATGGGCAGATACAAATACTCCAGAGTATTTGTGCAAGGGCTGTTTCCCCTGCCAGTTCCCCCACCTGTTGCAGGCAGCCCCATAGCTTCTCCACCCAGGGAGACAGAGAACAGGAGAGCGTCAAGTAGAACTGCAAGGAGAGGAATGATGCCTCCCAACGTGTTAACTTTTTCCTCTTAACACACAAAAAAATTAGAAAATTAATGCTACATTTAGTTTCCCTTTGGTTAGTTAGCTGTAGCATCCTGGATAAGGAAGAGGATGTGTTATTTTGAACAGAAGATGTTAGGTGTTTGTAGGACAAAGGAAAAGAGAAAGTATGGGCTTCTGACAGAGCTAAAAGCTTAACAGAACTCACAGCTGAAGGGGGAAGGTCAAAAAAGTTAATATGTGCCACTGGCCATTTCCACTGAGATGTTTGAACAAGTTGGTTCCTTTGGATAAGTTTCAGTATTTGGGGATGTTTTGCTGTCAGTCAGTCCACTGTAAATCTAGAGCTTTATGGAGTTTTTCTGTACTCCTGCCAGTGCAACTGAGAGTAAACTTTGGCTCTGGTTTCATCCATCTAGAGCAAGCTGCAGCTTGCCTGATCCACAGTTGAATTCTTGTTGACCTCGTAAAGCTTCTCATGAGTTGGGACATCTGCATTTGGTACAGTAATCCTTAACATTGGGATGTTGCTGTAAACATTAGGATGTTTACAGAAATGGAAGACAAATCAGACCCCTGGTAACTATTTCACAGGAGCATATGATTCCTTTCAAGAAAAATATCTGAGTGCTCCAGGGCAGCGTCTGTTCCCAGTATTCTCTTCTGCAGGAAAACCTAAATTCAGGAAGATTACAATTAGCTTCCCTGGATTCCTGTGTAAAACTGTCAGCTTGAGAATCTTTACTGTCTTCCAGTGGCTAATTGCACTAGTTCTGTTAAGTATCAGTGGAACTGAAACAGGGAATGAGCAGCTCATCCCCATGCCCTGGGAGTCCCAGCCTCAGTCTACCCTGAGTCAGGGAACACGACTTGGTAATTAGTACATGAAAACCTTCATGAGCTGCTTCAGTTACAGTAAAAACTGTTCATAAGCCAGTGAGAACTTACCATCTGCATTGTGGCAAAAGTGTTTACAGCTCTGTGCCAGAGGTTAGCTGGCAGTGAGGGAACTGCCTCTGCTGAGGTGGAATTAACTGGCTGCAGCTTACGTGGCTTGGTCAAGTTAGAGCTAAGCCAGTGAGTGACTCAGTGGTAAACAGCGAGCTGGGGCTCTCCCTGTGCAAACCTTGCAAGAGCTAGAAATAATCTGTCCTTCATTTCACAAAATACCAGAGGTTTTATAAACAATGGCAAAGGTTGTGTAGAAAAGACACATTTTTCATCACCTTGGCTGGTACAATGAAAGTGTGCCCTTGGCATCTTGGCACCAGTCTTAAGCCCAAGATGTTGCCGGAACTCTGTCCCACGTTTACACGAGGGAGGGGGGCAGTAATAGTTGCTGATGCTGTTTTCAGTGGTCCTGTCAGCATGGTTTTGCTTGATCTGGAGCTCAGCCCCAGTGAATGAGTCACATTCACGTAACAATCTCCTGCGGCTGGAGATCGTCTCTTCCACATCACCAACTGCATGGGCCCTAATAGCAATGCGAATCTGAGTATCATCTGCCTGTCACTAACAGAGTACTCGGTATTTCCTTGTTACTTTTCCTAGAGATTTCGTATGTACACTAAGGAGGGGAAAGACACAGCAGGCCCTCCCTCTCTCACATCATCTTTCAGTACTTCCTGCATCAACAACAGGAGGGAACTATTCCAGTCTTCTCTGGAAGTGTCAGACTGTCAGTGCTCGGGAGGTGTTTGTCAGACCACTCTCTCTGGCACTCGGCTGTGAGCTGCTCTGCTCCGGGTTCACCTCTAGAACAGGGTGAGCCATGCCCGGGAAGAGGCTGTTTCAGGGCTGTTGCATACACATGTGGAATGGTGCCAAGCCATCATTTGGTGTCACAATAAACACCTCCAGAGCCTTTTGGTTCCAGCAGCCTTACTGGGCAGTTCATCAAATCAGTGGGAATGACTCTTCAATACTGCTGTCTGTGATAAACATTGCACTCTTGCCTTTCCTATCCAAAGATGCCAGTGCTTAGAAGCTTTCTGGGTCTCTTGGTATCTATGCACATACCCAAGTCCGACTTGGCACTGAATGGCACTGAATGTTACCTTTAGCACCAAGAGGGTCAGTAAGAGGAAGAACTTAAAAAATGGGCTACACTTTCCCTAATACAAACTCCACTTTAGGGTTTGTTCCTTGCAGTGCTTGCTAAGTTCAGAGCAGAAGGGACATTCCTTTCCATTCCTACCTTCTTTTTGGGGACACTGTGTCCCTAGGCTAGGAAGAAGTGTGAGGGGAAGAGGTGCTCCATGGACATAAACATTCTGGATCTCCACAAGACAATTTCCATTTGCCTAGAACCTATATTTAGCAGTGTTAATGAAACTGAAAGTAAACAACTTGGGTTACATTTAACAGATGATTTTGTTTTTTCTTTATCCTTTAACCATTTCTCAGGTTGCTGCCCTTGTTCCCTCGTTTGGATTCCAGGGCCACACAGCAGCTGAGCTGTTCTTTGGTCGCCTGCTGGTCTCATCAACCTTAACTCAGCACTGTGGTTGTGAGGCCTCTTGGTAAGCTCAAAGAGAGGAACCTGTGCCATTATTAATACTGGAGCACAGGGACTCATAAGGCATAACCAGTAAGTTAAGAGCAGAGCTGTTACTCTACTCTTGTTTCTATAGCTGACCTGGGATTTCTAGGCAAAACATACTTCAAATACAGCATCCAGTTCATGTAAAAGTTTTTTTTTTCCAGTCTCTTTCCTTTGAGAGTGGTAGTCTAAATGCCTCATGTATCTCCTGGGCCAAGTTCTTTACTTCACAGTCCATCATGGGATTTATGGGAAAGCTGCAGTGAGTGGAAGGAGGTATACAAGAAGGAAAAAAACACACCTTTTTTCTTTCTGAAAAAGAACCCTCCAGTTCTAGTAAGTATGCTTTCACATTGAACAAATGGGATATTTTTATGCCTTCAACTATGTATTTTTCCCTTGTAAACAGTATCATTTAATTTGATCTCAGTGACAATCACATATTCCTGTAGTCAAGCTTGCTGTAATAATGTAAAACTTACTGATTTTAGACAGATGGGTAATGCTCATGGGGGAACTGCCCCAGTGGGCTATCTAAACTTCAATCTGAATTCAGGCATCTCACTAGACATCTTAGTGTCAGAGGAAAGAGCAGAAACGATAAATCACTGTCTCTCTCCATTTTCCCTTCTTTCAGTAGTAAAGAAAATAGAAATTGGTGGTGGTAGCGCAAAGAGACAGCTCCAGAGGACCAATGTGGTGAAAGACCAGAACATGTTACAACAAAAATGGCAAAGCAGCATCCCTCACTTTCCTGAGTTCAGCTGCAAATCTCTTTGGCTTAACATTTTCTGATCATCCCAAGGACTTTACTGGACACAAGATGACCTGTTTCCTATCAGCAAAGGCCCAGAGATGTCAAATGGGGAAAATCTTCCCTAATGATTCTTCCCAGAACTGATGATGAGATGTTTTTCCTGTCATTCAGTCATAGGTTTCTGAAGAACTTATGAGGAACTATCAGGTCTTTGTCACTGTCCCTTCCAGTAGTAGCTGGGAATCCTGCCTCCTTCAGTGTGAATTTTGATGCATAGCATGCTTAAAACAAATAATTGTCTTTACATACAAGAGAGCCTGTGATGAAACCCTGGTCCTACTGTAGTTCAATTAATGTTTCTAAAAGCATAAAGGTGTGCTTGGCAATTCCTGCTTTTGAATATTTTGTCTGTTGCTTTTCTCTTACTTTCACATCAACAATCTTTACATCCTGTTACCACAAGTGATACAAAATTACATATGGCCTAGTTTGTCACCTGAAAATCCTTCTTTGTCCTATCTACTTGAGTCAATAGGAACTGTGATAGTGGGTAAAGAGCTTCTGTTTTCCGACTTCACTTTGTGTTTTGCTGAGTTGCAAGAGACTTGCATTCCTACATGTTGACTGTACAGTGACTTCCATTTTAGGGTGCAAGAAGAGATAATATGGAAAAGAACACAAACTTGGTAAAATCCAACTGTGCTTTGCATGCATTTTGCTGGAGCTGGATAGCAGACACCTCCAGGATGTAGATGGTCCTGCTTTAGCGGGGGTGTTGTACTTGATGATCTCTAAAGGTCCATTCCAGCCCCTACCATTCTATGACTGTGTTTCTATGGTACGTGGTGTTTACTGTCTCTACATACATACTATCATGCTTTGACCTCTTACCTAGTGCTGGGAAATTTATTACACTCTCAGCCTGTTAGCTATTCACAGTTGAAAAATGATATATTGGGTGGGAAGAAGGGGAGCAGAAATACACAATTTTAGGTTGAATTTTGCAATGTGCCCCAGTCAAAAGCAAGAACAGAATTATGAAAATACTGAACTATTTTGCTTTGACATTTTAATGACTTGTTTCTTGTTGGAAAAGTTGAAAAATTATTCCAGTGCCTTCAGGAAGAAACATGTTAGTTGGCTTTAAAATCACATTTCCCATTTTGCAATTAACTTAAGGGGCAAAAGTGAACATCTGAATTGATTAAAAATGGTCTTCTTTGTTGGTCTGCTTGTTTTATCAGAGATAAAAATCCATTGAATTTATATCCAGGCATTTTTGTTGTTGTTTTCTTTGTTAAGTTTGGCAATTGATTCAAAAAAGTCTTTATTTGTCCAAACGTGCTAAGTTATCAGAAATGTCATCTGTTATGTAAGGAAACTGTTTTGCAGCATAAACCAAACAGTAGAAGAGGAGCGAGGTTTATGCTGGAGCTCCCTAAATCAAGCTCAGAGGATTTGATTATGGCTGCCTTCCAGCTTAGATGATCCAAGCAGATGATTAAACACAAGAGATCCGCCCCTCACAATTCAACAGCAAAACTCTGCATGAAAAATCCCAGTGTTTCTGCCAGCATATCTCCAGAGCTGTGTATGGATCCCTCCTCAGCTACCAAAGCTAACAGAGAAATTCTGGGTAAATGGAGATATAAACTCCCTGCTACTTAACGTTCTCCATCAGTGCAGCTCCTAGCCATCAACTGTGCATCCTGTGGGTCTGCAAGACAGAGTTTGATTCTAAGAAAAGACTCAAGCCCACATTTTGAGATGCTGGACATACTTTCTTTCTGCTGTAGCGCACAGCTAAAATTAGTAACTCTTTGTTTATTTTAATCTTTAGAAATGAAATGTGGTGGATCAGAGCCTGGAATATGTGTATGTAAGGTAATGACCACTTATCTATAAAATGAGCTGATGCTAACACATCCTGGCTGCTAAAAATGATGATTTCATTCCAGCTCTCTGGTTTACACCTGAATGACCCGGAATACTGTGGTACTGAAAAATAGAAATGTTTGTGTTGAACATTAAAACAATTTGACAGACTGCAGAAGCTGTAGAGCAGTTGGGGAGCCTGCAGAGTGGTAATATGCACAACTGCTGTTGAAAAGGAACCTTTTTACCCTAATTGCCATGTGGCATAGCACACGTGTTTGATGGTGAAGCACATGATTCTGTATTTTTCTCTGTCTTTTATTGTTGCTGCTGCCCTGTACTAGTTCATTATTATTCATTTTAACATCCATGAGGATTGATGGTGTTTCCCAAAAATGTTATGACCATGAAGAGTTTCCATGAAATTGGTGAACAGCTCATATCATTAGTAATGTATTAGAAGAATTAGGCAACAAAGGTTCTGCAAAACTGTATTAGAGGCGGTCAGACACTAAGAAAAAAGGTTATGTTGTTCCAAGTCCATGGGAAAAAAGCTTTGTATAGTCCAGAACAAAAAATTCCTTTATGTGCAGTCTCAGAACATACATTAAAGAAGGAATCTCACAGCTTTAAAAAAGCCAAATTCAGAAGATTTACCATAGGTGTAACTTCAGAGAAAAAAAAAAAGTCAAACAAGGCACAGCAGCTTTCTCCACTTACATCCCTTGGATTAATAGCCATAATTATCATTTGAAATGTGAATCAATGGAATATGCAAAAAATCAGGGTAAACAGATATGAATGTTGGGGAAAAGAACTGAAAAGCACTTTCTTGGAAGCCAGGGCATTCTGCACGCGGAAGGAAGGGGCAGGTGAGACTGCCTGAGCTCCAGGTTTTAAAGACTTACCACCAAAAAGGTGATGTGTACTTTTCTCTGCACTACCTTACACAGTGTGAGTTTAACCATGTCTGGCACCAACTGTTAGTTTGAAATTACTAATGAACATTTTGTCCTCTTCAGCTGCTCCGCTTTGGGTGCTAACGAAGCCTGCTCCTTACAGATTTGCATGTCACCTCCTGCCTCCACTCTGCTGCTGCAGCACCAGCTCCTGTCGATGTCTCCACCACAAAGTTTTGTTTCCTTTCAGGTGTTCTAGAGCATCTGCCTTCTGCCAAGCATTTGGAGAACCCACCCCAGAGCCCCTGGGCTAGAAGGTACCCTGGAGACCATCTTGTCCCAACTTCTGTTGAAAGCTGTTGTTTGTCAAGGACCTTATCAAACCAAGCCTGAAGCGTTCTCTTCCCTAGATTCTTGTAGAGTTATACCTTTAGCTTGCCCTCATGTTCCTTTTGTTCCTTCAGCACCCCTTCCATGCATTTGCTACCCACCTCACTATGACCTGCAGCGAGCCACATGTTTGAGTCAACATGCTGAGCGGTTGCCAGAAACCCATTTCCAGGGTTCAAAAGGGAAGGGATAAAGACGGCCTTTCTCCCTCTCAGCACTGATAAGGTTTCCCTTCTCCACCTGGGTGTTGTTTTATGTTCAATGTGTGTGAATCCTTACTGTCCGTGGGATCTACACCTCTAACAAATGTGGTTGAGGGTGGGCTGTAGGCTCAAAGGCTGCCAGGACTGTGCTGGCAGACAGATGTTTTGAGCTCTATGCTAACTCCTTGTGGCTCCTTTGTGCATCTTTGGGTACTTCACTGCAACATACTGGAATGCCCCCTCAGAGATACTAGGGTGAGAACAAAAGCAAGCTGGGAGCACATGTCTGAGCCCCACTTTACCTCAATCCAAAAACTGCTCTCTGAAGAGCCATGGCCAGGCCAGGCATTAAGGTTGGAAACCCTCCAGAGCAGAGTTGGCCATCTGCAGTTGGTGCAGTGCCTGGCTCAGGGAAGGATAAATCTCAGGTACTATCAAAATATGATGGATTGGCTTTGGCTGGATGCCACATGCCTACCAATCTGTTCTGTCACTGCCCTTCTCTGCAGAATACAGGGAAGAAAATAAGATGGGGGCTAAGATAAAGGTGGTTTAATAAAGCAAAAGCAAAGGCTGTGCATGTAAGCAAAGGAATACAAAAGATGTTATTCTCTGCTTCCCATCAGCAGATAATGTCCAGCTACTTCCTGGCAAGCAGGGCTTCGGTATGTGTAGCAGTTTCTCCCCATGGCAAATGTCACAGTAACAAATGTCCCATCCTACTCCTTTCTTTTAGCTCTTATTGCCAAGCAGATGTGCTACAGTCTGGTGTATCCATTTGGTCAGTCTGGGTCCGCTGTCCTGGCAGTGCTCTGCCTGCCCCCAGCATGCTCATTAGGGGAGAATGTTGGAGAGTCAGCCTTGGTGCTGTGTGAGCACTGCTCAGCAGTGGCCAAAACAGTGCTGTGTTGCAGCTGCCAGTACAAAGCACAGCACTATGAAGCTGCTATGGGAAAATTAACTCCATCCCAACCAGATCTGATACACAGAATAAACATAATTGTTATTAACAATGATTGCTTTTATTGAAGCTGTGTGGTGCACAATGATAGAAATGTTCCCATTACGAAGGTTTGTACAAACAGCAGCTGCTGACTTATTGTCTTTATTAACTTTCAGACTTTCAATGATACACATGCTGTCTTCACAAACACAATACAGAGTACCTTCTCCAATATAGTTTTAACCTTTAACAATATTACCTTTGCTTGCCAATACTCTCCTAGTTACACAGCACAACAGGCAGATGGGGAGAATAAAATTGATGTTGACAAGAGGTAATTTTATTTTTCCTCCTATCTGGAGGTAATAAACTGTTCTGTTTAAAGATCCACTCAAAGAACCAGCAAAACTAAATCTAGGGATGTCCCTCACCTTACAAGTGTGCCTTTTCCCATGAACCCTGTAGTAAAGAATGAGGCTAGCAGAACTTGCTTTGGACTTCTTCAAAATGTAAGATACCATGATTCATTTATGTAGGTGTGGTGGCTACTTCAGCAGGGGTTTAGCTTCAGTTGCAGCCTCTCTCCAGGCCACGCAGCCCTACAAATTTTCAGTATACTTACAGAGATCCTGTAGATCAAAGTCTCCAGTCTGCTGCAGGGACTGAGACAAACATCTACAAGATGTCAGATGTTTTTTCCCTGGGGAAAGACAGACAAAGCCTCACAGCTAAAAGCTTCCCTCACATCCTGAGTGTGGCTTCTGTGGAAATGCACGCACAGATTGCGGGCCACAGGTGCTAGTTGAGCTTGGTTTGACATTTCAGCCATGAATATTGACTCAAAGACTGACTCACAGGACCAGCCACTTCTCCTTTTCATTGTAATCTAGTGCCCTGTGGTTTTGAGCAGGGAGTTTCTGAGTCACACGCTGGACAAATGGTCACTGATTGCACACAAAGCTGCTGTACAGCACACGCACAACACCTTGGGGGAACCTGGCTGTCAGACCTCCTCTGCACCTGCAAATGTTGAGAGGACATATTTAGCTTGGCTTTGGAAGAACCAAACCCAAGCCCTTTCCAGTGCCAGGGACAGTAGGATCAGCTGGCTGTACTGTGTTTGATCTGACAGTGTGGGCAGGTCTGGGCCAACTTCTCTATTTCTGTGAAAAGTTCAGTGCAGCCTTTCACACCACAAATCCTGATTGAGCAGAGTACTGACCTCAAGCTGAAGTTAACATGCGTGTGTCCTAGTGACTTGAGGAGGATTTGAGGTTTAATTTCTGGCTTGGCTGAACTGGGCTCAGGAGCAAACTCCGTTTCATCTGTCATCTGGAAGATGGTGGCATTATAATCACAGTGTGTCTGGCACAACTGTAGTTTGGAAAAATATGCTGGTTAATGTGATTTGAAACACAGAAATTTCACTTCTTAAAATAAGAGAATCTTCAAAGACATAACACAGAAATTCAGAATTAAAAGTGACAAAATACGGATAGCTGTAAAACGTGTTAAGAATGAATTTTCAGTTCAGACTTGCTGTTATACAGAGATCTGAAGTTTGAGGATATAAAGGCTTTAATATCATTTTTAACTCTAGGGAAGAATGTTTTCTGTTGAAATTAATTTGGTATGTTATGTGTTTGTATTTGGTTTGTATGGCAAAGTTTTGGTAGCAGAGTGGCTACAGGGATGGCTTCTGTGAGAAGCTGACAGAAGCTTCCCCAACATCTGATAGAGCCAATGCCACAGGGCTCCAAGATAGATCTGCTGTTGCCCAGGGCTGAGCCCATCAGCAATGGTGGTAGTGCCTCTGTGAGAACATGTTTAAGAAGAGAGAAAAGTTAACTGTGAGAAAAGTTACTGGAGAAAAGTGTAACAGCAACTGCAGCTAGACAGAGAAGTAAGAATATTGTGAGAGCAACAACTCTGCAAACACCAAGGTCAGTGAAGAAGGAAGGGGTGGAGATGACCCAGGTACCAGAGCAGAGATTCTCCTGCAGCCTGTGGCGAAGAGCATGGTGAAGCAGGCCCTGACCCTGCAGCCATGGAGGCTACAGAGGAGTAGAGATCCACTCACAGGCTGGAAACATAGGACAGAGCAGGTGGATGCCTGAAGAAGGCTGTAACCCAGGGGAAATCCACACTGGAGCAAGTTCCTGGCAGAACATAGGAACCCATGGGGAACCCGCTCTGAAGCAGTCTGTTCCTGAAGGACTGAAGCCCATGGAAGGGACACATGCTGGAGAAGCTTGTGAGGAACTGTAGCCCATGAGAAGGACCGATGTTGAAGAAGTTCAAGAAGGACTGTCTCCTGTGGGAGGGACTCACTGGAGCAGGGGAAAAGTGTGAGAAATCTTCCCCCTGAAAGGAAGAAGCAGCAGAAACAATCTGTGATGCACTGTCTGCAAGCCCCATTCCCAGTCCCCCTGTGCTGCTGGAAGGAAGATGTTGAGAAAATCAAGAGTAAAGTTAAGCCTGGGAAGAAGGAAGGAGTGGGAGGTACGTGGTTTTAATATTTGGTTGTATTTCTCATTACCCTTATCTGATTTGCTTGGTAATAAACTAATTTCCCCAAGCTGAGTCTGTTTTGTCCATGATGGTGATTGCTGAATAACTCCTTCCCCTTATCTAGACCCATGAGCCTTTCATTTCTCTCCCCTGTTCAGCTGAGGAGAGGGAGTGATAGAGTGGTTCTGGTGGGCACCTAGCACCCAGACGGAGTCGAAACACCACAGTGATTTTTTAATTTTTCAAATACTTCCAAGGGGAACACTCGAGAAGAGAGAAGGTGAAGGCTCGAGCCTAGTGAAGAGGAGGCTTTTAGCCTAGATGAGGCTGACAGGGGATATGATCACTCCCTACAACTATGTGAAGGGTAGTTACAACAGGGGCTTGATCTCTTCTCTCCAGTGAAGAATGATAGAACACAAGAAAATAGGTTTAAGTTGTGCCAGGGAAGGTTTAGATTGGAGATTAGGAAAAATTTTTTCACTGAGAGGGTTATTAAGCACTGGAACAGGCTGCCCAGGGAGGTGGTGGAGTCACCATCCCTGGAGATATTCAGAAGACACATAGACGAAGTACTGAGGGATATGGTTCAGTGATGAGCTTGGCAGTGTGAGGTGACTGGTTGGACCCAATCTTAAAGGTCTTTTCCAACAGTAACAATTCTATGATTCTAAGACTAAGCATGTATGATTTTATGATTCTAAGGCTAGAAGACAGGCACTGATGCCAAACAGCTACTACCACCACTGGGGTTCACCATCATAGAAACATTTAGGTTGGAAAGGAACTTTTGCATCATCAAATCCAACCACAAACATAATAGGCTCTCACTGATATTTAGTCAACATCAGCACTTTATCAAGGGAAGAGAAATAGTGCTGTAACAAAAGAATAATTTCAGTCGTTGAGCACAGTATTACTTTTGAAAATAAAAATGCTCAGTAAGAGAGAATTAAGGAAGAAGCTTTGGAAGGACGAGGTCAGCCATGTTTCCTGTGAGGCCAGAGTGCTGAGATGGCAAGTAGAGGGCAAAGAAGATTACAACTGACAAAGTTCTGCTATGGGGTCCAGAGTATTTTCTATTGCAGTGATAACTACCATTATGACTACTCCAACCTGTCAGCCCTGGATCCTTCTCTTGACGCCTGTTCATGCTTCCCTAATCATGCATCATTCTGGTTCCTACAGTTTTCTCTTTTCATAGCATCCACTACAAAGTTAGATCATACTTTAGCTGAGCATAATGAGCGATGGAGTGATGTGGCTTGTGTCAGATTTGGACCCTCTGACTTTCCTAGCCTGATGGACCGTTTCGCTCCACAGGTAGGTTGGTGCAAGACGCTCTTTGTTGTGTCTCCATAATTACAGAAGCAATCGGAGACAGAGATAGAGAGTAAACTACTCACAGGAGAAATATATTTAAGAGGTGGTACAAATAAAGGACACTGCCAGAGAGGCTGTACCCTCACCTAGCTGGTAAATAATGCATGGCTTTTGGTAAAGGGAGAAGATCACAGAATCACAGAATCTTAAGGTTTGGAAGGGACCTCAAAAGATCATCTAGTCCAACCCCCCTGCCAGAGCCGGACCACCTAGATGAGGTCACACAGGAATTTGTCCTGGTGGGTTTTGAGTGTCCCCAGAGAAGGAGACTCAACAACCCACCTGGGCAGCCTGTTCCAGTGCTCCATCACCCTCACAGTGAAGAAGTTCTTCCTTGAGATCATAGAGAATGGGAGCCTTGAGAAATACAAGAGTGTCATCTGACAAAGCTGCCATGGCTGACCAATGGAGCAGGCATGTCGCTGTAACAAGTCAGTAGCTAAGTTGACACTTGTACCACTTTTGTGATCAATTCTCTCCTGGGTTCTTTTCTCTTGTCTCTGGGGCTCTCTGTCTCTCCTACCTGCTGAGCAAGAGATGTTTTTGCACAGAAGACCTCCATTTTACTACCCTATGTTCTTACCTGGTGCTTTCTCTGGCCCACTCCTCTACCTTTCCTGGACACGCACTGTAAACATCACCCCTGTGCTCTCACTGCTCCTCCATCCCTAGTAGCCTGTTTCCAGTGAGAGGCTCTGTGGCATCCCATTTCCAAAGGGTTGTCTACTTCAGTGGTGGATTTTGTAATTCTCAAAGTGAGATGAAGCAATCACGAAAAAACCCAAAAAATACCTGTTTCAAATGAAAGCATTTCAGTTAGCTTCAGGTTATTAAGCCATTTCTAACTCTAACTGAAATTTCAATTTCTTAAAAAAGAGTATTATTTAAAATGTGAGAGTTGGTACTTTTCATTTTAAAACTGTTAGAAAAAATCTGGGAGAAAAGATTTCAACAAAGTCCCTTCTCCCCTTTAGTCAAAATTAGTTGTTTAACTGAAATTAATTAGGTTCAGCTCCCTTCCATACTGAATTTGAAGGGAATTTATTATAAATAATCATTGTATTTAAAAATACATAAACTCAAGTGAAAGTCTGAATTGTTAATGCTACTAGAATTTTCACCTAACAGTATCTTCTGGTTTTTTGTCACAAGCACCAATTAGATGGATGCACAAACGTCTTTAGCGTGCCTTCAGCTTTGGATCCAAACATTTATAATCTTCACATAATTGTGTCTGTCACTTTGTAGGTTCCAGGACATTTAAGAATTTGAATTGAAAACTGCTGGTCTACACCAACAAAAGATCCTTCCTGTGCTGTCCAGTGCTCCTTTATAGAAGAAAGGTTTGTATTCCTATATCATACTTTGACATTATTCTGAAACTAAGGTTAACAGAAACTTTTCTGAATATAATTATTTTATTATAGAAAATATGCCATTGAATTTTTTTTTTCCCAAAAGACAGACTTTTATGAAAAACTAACACAAAGGATTATTACTTTGATGAAATTCAGTGGGCTTAATTTGGCTGCATGGTTACTTGCCAACTGGGGTTAAACCAAAACATTTATGAAAAAGGTTGAAGCTATTCCAACAAAGTTCCTAACTTTATGAGATTAAATACTTCAAAAAGAGCTGTTTGAAACTTTCAGATAATACTTTCTTGAATTCTTACTTTATGGGAAACTTTAAAAATTCTAATTTTCCTTTCAGTTCATGACAGAGAGAAAAGTCAAAGTAGAAACTTCCCTAAGGGGAGAAATTCTATACACTGACCAACTCCATTATAAGATTATTAGATGAACTATATGTGCAATCTGACCATGCAGCCATACATATTTTCATATTACTGTGAATTCCCATGTGATTTAATTCCAGAATTTAAGAATGCATTCAAATAGTCACTAGTTAATGCAGTGAGGAAAGAAAACTTTAAACATATTAAGTAAAAGTAGATTTGCATTGTGATATGTCCAAAAACCTGCACAAAACACATACTTCTGCAAGGAGCTTGCTGCTCTCCTCTGAGTTAGTAAAATGAAGGTTGGTAATAATTTAAATGTATTACTTTTTCAGTGATGATAATTTCAGCAAAAACAGCAAGCTAATGTGTTTATCTGCTGGTAATGAATGGAATGACAAGTCAGGGATGAGCCATAGCTGGTGCTGCAGGCTGTGGAGATGGTGATGTGGGCTGCCCTCTGACAAACTATCAGCTGCTCTTCATCCAAATTAGGGTATTGCTGAAGTGCTGTCATCTCACAGCTGCTCAGCACATCCTCCTCTCAAAATCCTCATGTCTGCTGGTTTACCAGCTCAGCTGAGAGTTCTGGGTTACAAAGAGAAACAAGTATAGCATAAGGTCTTAATTTGGATCACTGTGCAGAAGCAAGTTACTGACTAATGAGCCAAACAGGCAAGTTAGCAGAAGCTTATCCCCCAAATAGATTTCTTTATGACATGTGCCCTTTCCCTTGAGGGCTTGAAGTTGGATGCATGTAACCCTTCATGTAATTTTGGCTGGGAGCACTCAAATACTTTGTGGAATTAATCTAAAACTATGCATGTCAGTCGTTTAAGGGTGGCCTGTCTTTTGATTTTATTGTTAAGGCTTTTAATAAAATGATCATCACATTTTCACTTTAAAGGACAATTGTAAACTAGATTGTGTAGAAAAGCTGACACAATGTTCAGGCTTGAAACAAATACACAAAAGGAAATAAGACAAATTGAACATTTCAGCTAGTGAAAAACTTGTTCTTTGAGGCAAATTTATCCACAATAGACAGAGTCACTGTTCCCAGCTCCTCTCCAAGTATGCTACCCATTTCCTATTTCATGAAAAAGGCTAAAATAGTTATAATCCTTTTTGATTTAGGATGGCACCACGTTCCCTGGAGTTATGGTCTGTTTATCTTTTGACCTAATTCTCCTCTACAGACAAGATTTTCTGTCTAAGCTGCATTTTTTAAAAACCTTTTTTGAGTATGGAAGGTATCATGAAATCTGCAATGTGTTCAGGGAATCTGGAATGTACAGTCCCAGTTCTACATCTCCCATTTGGAAATAGTGTTGTCAGTAGTCTACCTTCTGATTATATAACAAATGGCAAAATGTAAAACATAACTAGTCTTTTGAATAAGAAACCACTTTATTATCAAAATTTAGCAAATTCTCCCTTACCTCTGCTTTTCTCAATCTGATTTTGATTCCTTTAGTTCTAAGTTTTATTATATTGGGGGAAGCATGAATATTAAGTCTAGCCACTAGATCCTGCTGTTCAGTTAAATCTCTTCAATGTCTGATGCAATCAATTCCGCAGTCTAAAAGTCTGTAATCTTTGGATCTAACTGCATCATACCTTTTACTTCTATAGTTGCCCACAAGTTGCAAAGAACAAAACCCAGTCTGTGCTGAGGAATGGAGAAGGAGTGAAAGCAATGTTCAGGATCCAGATATTCAGATTTGTTGATCTCTCTTCCAGTTCCATTTTTCTGCGCTGCAGAATTCAAATTTGTCGTGACACTGGATCTATTTGCAAGCCTGTAAGTTCTGTGAATGAAATGTGAAGATAAAGATGAAGTTATGTTACTGTCGAGCCGAACTAAAACATTCAGAGTGGGTTCCTTACATGGGAATCACTGAATCCCAACTGTTGTCATTTAGCTGGTCATTTAGCTTGCTTAGCTTCAAGCAAGGTGTTCAACCACGGGGCTTTAGCATTTCCATTTACAAGCCCCTAAGTTCAAGAAAGACAGGGAGCTGCTGGAAAGAGTTCAGTGCAGGGCCACCAAGATGATGAAGGGAACAGAGCATTTGCCTTATGATGAAAGGCTGAAGGAGCTTGGGTTCTTCAGCTTGGAGGAGACTGAGGAGTGACCTCATAAATATTTACAAATATGTAAAGGGTGGGTGTCAGGAGGACGTAGCCAGGCTGCTCTCAGTTATGTCCAATGATAGGACAAGGGGCAAGGGGTATAAGCTGTAACATAAGAGGTTCCAAAGAAATACAAGGAATAATTTCTTCACTGTGAGGGTGATGGAGCACTGGAACAGGCTGCCCAGATGGGCTGTGGAGTCTCCTTCTCTGGAGACATTCAAAACCCACCTGGACGAGTTCCTGTGTGACCTCATCTAGGTGGTCCTGCTCTGGCAGGGGGGTTGGACTAGCTGATCTTTCGAGGTCTCTTCAAACCTTTAAGAGTCTGTGATTCTGTGTGATTCAGTGAACAATAATTGTTACTGCAGCATTGTGCAATGACTCAGCAGAAATGAAACCAAGGAGCAATCAGCAAAGCTTTTTGTTTTAGCCTTATACTTAGAGCTAGATAGCAAACTATTTCTGAGAATGAAAGAGGCAAAAGTCTCATCAAAATAAATTTGTGTTTTGCCTACATAATTTCAACTGATATGCTATTTCTACATTTCTGCCAATGTTGTGCATAGAAAAAAATTTAAAAAGAGATCTTTACTGGTGGTAGTTTACAGTTTAAATTACACATTTGTGGTCCCGAAGGAAAACAAACAGCAAAGACTTTTCTCTCTCTGATCAGACAGTGTAGTGTGGTACTAGAAATGACATGTTCCTAGAGAAGTTATAACTAGGTGACATTTACAAGCATTCAGCCAATGAATTATGAGCTCTTGAAATAGAATAGGAGTTTTCTAATGGGAGCACTCTAATATTCCATCCAGAAGAACAGATTCCTTTATGCTGTGGAATCCAATAGCATTATGATAACAGCAAGAAGATTTATTATTCAAAGCCAGAGGGCAAATATTTTGTAGATCAGAAGAGATAATGTTATATCATCTTCTCAGTACTTGTGAGATCCTATGACACAAAATACAGCATCTGCTTGATGGGTTTCAGGTGGTAGAGATTTAGACATTAATGGCAGCTGCCTCATGACAATGTTTTATGAAACACAGTTTGTTTCTTTAAAGATATATCTGAAATGCCAGCATGCCGACATTAAACAAGGGAAGACATCAAAGCAGAAGGCAGGATGACATTTTGGAAACGGACTCAAAACCAGATGCTAGGTCTGAAAGCCACAAGATTGCAAAGGCACTCAACAAGCAAAGTCTGACAAAAACAATGCTAGGGTTTGCTTCTACTTTCAGATATAAATGTCAATTATTGCTTCAGACCTTATTAAGTAAGTTGCCCACACAACAAAAAGACAAAACCCAAAGACTTGAGCAACATGTGATCCTATTAAATCACTGCTTCATTCATCTTGTGAATCAAAACCTCAGCAAACCAATGCCATCATATTAATAGAACCTAACACAGCCTCATTAAGGTACCACAAAGAGTAGGGAATATTCTACAGTGACCATTGTTACTCTGAGAAACAAAGACACTTCATGATATAGCTACAGAGTTGGTCCTGATTTGACCATAGGGAGTTATCCAGTAGTAGTTGTCTCAAAGGGGCTGGAATCTCCTTTTGGGTGTATTCTTATAAATGACAGCTGTGTTGCATTTACCCTTCTATATGAATAAAAGTGATGGGGGAAGATAGGAAAGCCTTAAAATGCATGTCTGACTTTAGCTCTTCCTCAAAACGCACAGCCTAATAACATCAGCACTTAATTGTTGTATTTGACTCCATTTTCTCTTTGTGGAGGAAGGCAGACACTTGTGTAGATATTTAGCTTCTGAAGCAAAGCAACACTGAGTTTTTAATGTAACATGTGGGCAGAGGCCTTCCTCAGCCTTATCCATTTGTTAGTGCTTACAATGTCTAAGGCCCATAAACTTGATGGGATTCAGTCTCCTGCTTCCAGGCAAGAAAACAGCCTGCACCAAGATAATTGTATGGCTACAAATGAAGGCCTGCCTACTGACTCCTTCTGCTGACCTCTTTCTTTGGTATTACTCAGTGTCTTTAACTGGGACGTTCCCAAACCTCCAATACATGTGTTTATGAAGGAAAAGAGATAGCTACAGCCCTAGTAACTTCCCTGCACAGCTGTGACTGAAGGGGATCATGGGCCGAGAGCCCAATCAGTGAAGCAAGGTTTTATTTTTGTCTCTGCAGCTGACCTGGATGTTCAGTTCTGGGTATGCTGCAAGGGTGTGAAAGGAATAGGATTTCTGAATGCTGATCTTTTTTTATTATTATTATGGATGGTGAAAGTTCTTCTTTAATCCTCAGTCTTGTTTTTTAAATTTACTCTTTTTGGAGAATTGAACCAGGACAATGCTATGCATATCAAGATCTTTCCCTAGATGAATGAGCACTTTGGGAATCCCCATCCCTGTTCCAAGTGAAATGCTGAGAGATTCACTAGCATTGCTCAGTGGAGTTCCCCAGCATCATTCGCGAGAACTTCATCACTATATATAGGGCTCAGTGAGAGGGCAGGCTTTGTCCTTGGAAAAAGGGAGTGTGCAGGATGCCAGACTTGACCTGTAATTGCAAGCAGAAGCATTTAACATCAAGCAGAGGCCTGTCTTTCCTTTGCAGAAAGTCTTGGGTAAATCAGCCTGCCTGGAAAGAAAGAGCAGAAAGAGGGAAATTACTACAAGAGGCCAATTTTACAAATAGCTTAAAACCACACCATTACTGTGCATCATTTTGCCCATATGCTTTCAAATCTGAGCATTCATTATAATATTGCCCTTCTGGTTACAACCTCTGCCTACTAGAATTGCTCTCTTTGGGATTACATTGACAGCCCTATATTTTTCATTGCCATGCCAAAACTGCCTATGATTTATCTGCTTATGATACATTTGGCAATTTTGTCATTAAAAGCCAACAGTGTACTAGCCATACTTTGAAATAGCCACAGTAGTCGTCCTTGCATCTGCCAGTCACCAAAACTTAATCTATAACCCAGAATTTCTGATGTGTGTGGAAATCCACTCCATATGAGAGTAAACTGTCACCATAAAATAACTTTTTTCTATCAAATGTATAGAAATTCAGTCTTACATATAAATATGTAAGATTATCTATAATACAGACAGGAATATAAGCCTAAATAAGCAAGTATGAATATTCTGTCATAGCTGCAAATATTAGGGACCAAGAAACAGAAGTCTCACAAGCTCACAGAGCGAAAGGGTCTGTTTCAAGCCTGAGCTCAATTCTGAAAGTGTCTTCTACTATATCTTTTATCATCCTAGTGTTTCACACTGATAAGTACAAGTAACCTTTCCCATTTTTGATGTGACCAGCATATTTTTAAAGCAAACAACACAATACTGTTTTGAAGTTGGATTCTTATCACTGCCAGAGATGACTAAAACTGAATTCTACACTAACACAAAAAATGTAAATGTACTTATTGCTGGTAACAGCTCTGAATGAAAAGTACAGTTGGGGGAGTCATTGTATGCAAAGTGTCCAGGTTTAAAGCCAGTTAACCTACTTCCATTGTTGTTGTTGCTGAGTGTATCCCTTGTATGACTAAAAGCATATGTGGTGAGGAATTCATTCTCAGACAGACTGCTAGTAACTTTTCATGCATTTTATTTTACTCTTGCAAAAAAAAACCCCTACCTTTTTTAAGAATGACATTAATTTGCAGTGATAGAAAATGAACTCTGCTATAGCTAGACTTGTGCAAACTGTTCGAGGATATCTGTAGCTTCGGGCTTTTGTCTGCAGGCTAAGGCCACTATTGACCTCAAATGACGTTGAACTCACCTATCTACAAATAAAGTGGTTTCACTGCAAGTCCTCTGCGTAGCAGAAACTTCTCCTTTGGTTGCACGACAAGCTGTGTCTTGTGCCTCTGGTGTACATGATGTATTAGTTTGCATATATGGGTGTCAGAGCCCTCTCTTGAAAGAAGACAGTTCCTTCACAGTGCCTCGCAGAGCTGGCAGAGCTGCTCCTAGCTGCTCCTTCCTCTAAGTGATGAGCTTTTGAGCTTTTGTTTCTGAGTAGTTTTGTGCACCAATCAAATGACTTTTTTTTAGAGGAATATATACAGGCCTGATAATGTGCCATTTCTTCTATCAGAACTGTACTAACTATGGCAGAATGATCACAAATAAAATGAATTTGGCTCCAATCCCCACTCACCTGCTCTCTTACGGTTTCATTAAGCAAAAGCTACAAACAGGGAAGTAGCTCCAAGTATGTGATTCATACAGTTGTTCATTAGAAACAAATTATGTAGACTGGTGCAAATCACCAGGATGTTTTTGAAGTAAAAAAATGTGATACTGCTTAGAACTTGGATTGTTATCACTGTTTGAGATGACTAAAACTGAATTCTACTGTACTCCAGAAAACTTAAATGTACTGATGCATGCATGTCATAAAAGGGCTCGATTTCCTTGCCAGTGTAATCTTTTGCATCAGCATGTTATGTGCACAATCCAACCAGACTAAGGAATACACTGCTTCCTGATCATTCCTAAGGACTGGGGGCTCCTACAGCTTCCTGATAGTAAGCTATGATAAAAACTAAAGCTAGAACTTTTGAGGCACATATGGTAAATGGTTCACTGAGGGACCAACCAGCTCTAATTGCATTCTAGTTAGTCAAGATTCTCCTCCTCTATCACCATGCTGCCAAAGCCAGAAATAAGCTACAGAGCTGCACAGCAGGCAGTAGTGTGTATATGATATTTTGACCCTTGCTTCCCCTCACAGCCCTGCAAGGCACTCCCAAGTTCAATCATCTGATGTAGTTCTATCATTTGACCTTCAGCTCCTTTTACGCTCAGATAAAACATTAAAGTGGCATTTAGCACACTACTAATACAGTTTTGTAAGGGAAAATGAAATTAAAAGCACCATCCACCTGAGTCAACACTAGCTAAGATTTTACTTATAAAATAAAATAGCTCTCCAATAGCATCTTTATTTCTAAAACAAACAAATGGTGCATCTTGGAATCACTGAAAACAGTACAGCAAGGCTGTCTCGTGAGAATATCCCCCAAAATACAGAATAAATAAAACCAATAATAGATAAAACTTGCTGAAGTGTAGCTATACAAAGAACTTGTTAATGTCAAAGAGAATTAAATCCAAGGGAGTTGTTATACTATTGTTATTTTGATTTGTTTAATGTGGAACTCCATGTGCAGTAGAAACCAATCCTGTGCTATGAAGCTCTGGACCTACCATGATCCTCCTGAGCACTGCAGCTTCCAAGCCAAATTTGCTGTGAGCTCAGGGAGGTCTCTTTGATGCTGCCACATAAAGCTCAGCTATTCACACAGCTCCTCACAAACATAGAGTTAGAGGGCACAGCCTGTCCCTTATTTCACTACTGCAAATCAGACACAGCTCCATCAGGTTCCTTGTGATTACACTGTTAACAAAACTTAGGCAACTCAAGGAATAATTCAGCGCTGAAGTGCTGTGTAGCCTAGCTGCCATCAATAATGGAATATGCAACATCGCATGGTGGAGTCTTACTTTCAGACTGGAGACTGATTCACCTTCTCAGCTGCATCAGCAAAGATGAAGCCTTTGTGAAACAACAGGAAAGACCCACAGGGCTGAAAACAGCCTCCTCCCTATCAAGGCAACTCCCAAGTTGAAGAGGCAGTATCATATCCCAGGTGACTGTACCCTGCATATGTGTGTGGCACAAAAGTGTTCTGGGAATCTTTTATTTAGAAGACCCATCACTGTCCCTTGCTTAGCTCCTTTAACAATCCCATTCCATTCCTCTTGCCTGAATGACAATTGGAAGTTAAAGCAAAAAGTGAAGAGAACATGGTAAGTTGGAAAGAAATCGTTTTTGCACTGATTCACACTCTGTCCTAGATTATTAACTGCTTCCTTAGGTGCAGTTTCCCCTTCTCCAAGTTAAATAAACTGGCACACATTGTTTCTGTACTGTCATTCTGTTTCTGAAATGTTCTCTTGCAAATACTTTTCAAGTGGGGAAAACTGACCTATACTAAGGTAATTAACTATCAGACCTCATTGGAAGTGGCTTCTCTGTAAACACTCAGAAGTGTTTCAACTAAGAAGCACAAACTCTTCTATGACAGCACAGCTGACTATGACACATTGTCACAACTTGGAAATAAATACACTCCTGATCTGCAGATTGCTCTATAATTTCTAACAGTCTTTGGTCTAAATTACCACCAGAGATCAGAGAGTGACACCTTTAAATAACCATTAGGTTCATGATTTTCATTTTGAGAGTCAGAGAACTAACATTTCCGTATTTTGTTTATTTTCAAACCAGTGTAGTTTACTAAGCACAGGTGAAACAGAAACACTGTGATTCATTACGGGTATATTGTGGTGTGGGATTTTTTACCTATGAAAAAGTACTCCAAACATAACAATCATCTGACAATTTTCACTTTTGTCTTAAGAAAGGGTGTTTTTGTGTGAAGTCAATGCTGAATGACTGCTGAAGTTCTGGAGCAGTGACTCAAACCATTAATTGGATTATGTTTCAAAGCCTGAAATGAAATCTCGAAGTATTAATTAATACACTGACACATTAATACATCCACTCATGAGACTTATGAGACAAGTTTCCACTTTATTTTTTTCCCCGCTCTGAGAACGAGCATCAACCCTTTCTATCTTGCTACTTCACAGGTCTAGAACCAACCAAGAGAGTCCAATCTGGCAGGATGAAAACTTTATTGACTTGAAGGTATTTATATCCCAGTACCTGGGTCAGAGCACCAAGAATTCCCACAGAACATATGTGGCACTCACCCACCCACCAACAGTTTCATGGTTGTATCTAGGTAGGTGGGCAATTATGCTGACATTGAGACATCTGCCCTGATATTAGGGTAGATTTTCCTACCAAAAAAAACCCCACTTTCTCACATTAAGGATAGATGTTAAGGATAAACAACACCAAACTCCCAAATCCACGAGCTTCTCTAGTGGCTTCTTTTATAAATCCATGTTCCAGATGTTCTAAAAGATCAAGTATTACTACTGTCAAAATGCTTTACCAATGAGAATCTGCTTACACTGCCACTTCAAATCTCTAGGCTATTTACAGGCTTTAAATGACTGAAGAGGTACTTTCTTAGAGAGTACTTTCTTAGAGGCTTTGCTTGGAAAGGTATATACACAAAGGCATTAAAGTAAGTATCAGATCTCTTGATGGCCCTGACTTCTTTTGAGGTGTCTGTTGTTTGGAAACATCCTGCTCTCAAAGCTGTATTGCATTTGTGGCTTTGTGGGCAGATCTTCAGCTGTTTATTTTTACAAGCTGCTCAATATAAACTCATGCATTCGTAAGTCTACTTGTAAGGGCATTTCAGAAACATTTGTAATTGTTTTCCATCTGTATCTCCACGTAGAATTTCCAGGCACAAATATCTGTCAGGGAAAAACAACCGTGACTGTTAGAATTTGAATCTAGAAAGTGCTTAAATATTTCACATTTATTAGAAATTGACAGCAAACAAATTGCACCTCCTGAAACCTTAGGAACACGTGTTTTATTTCACATACAGTTCCAGGTTTACAGGAGATTGTTCAAACACTACAGCAACTGTCTTGGTGTTGGATACAAGCTTTGCTTCAGATGATGTGAAAGTCCTGAATTAGAGTGCCTCTGAATCGATTCACACTTGAGTCTTCTGCTGACTTCACTGACAGTGTCAGTACAGAACAATACTGGAGCAGATACAGATACTCATATTTTGTCATTTATGAATAACCAGAATGAAGTTTCATTCATTTTGGCTTTATGCCAGTAGAAAATAGCCTCTCCAGTTGTTCACCCATTGAATCTTCAAAGACTTTCTAGCTTATAGGTCAGTGGTACTAAGCCAAATGGTATGTTTATAATTTGCCCGATTACCTTAAATACCAGCTCATGAGAATGCTGATGATTTGTCAGGTGGGGTAGAAGTGGATAGCTCTGGGACTATAAGCAACTATATGCAGTAAAGCGTTAGAGAAGCAGCGGATTCTTCCCTGAGTTACCACAGGAGTCTCAGCTGAGGTATGAGAAAATAAGTCCTAGCCACAGAAATTCATTCTCCTCATGCAAAAGAAGCAATTAAAATAAAAAGCCTCACTTGTGTCATATAAACCCAGACCCCAGCACACAGTCAGCCAGAGACAAAAGTGCTGCAACACCCTATGTAATTAATACTTTTGCAGCAGGTTGATCTCAGTGAGACACAGAGTACGCTCTGCTGTGGTGAGAGTAAGCAGCACAACAAACTTCACCTGTCCCACAGAAGATATTTCCAGTAAGAGGTAGTTGTGAAAACCAATGACTGTCTATGGGATTCTGCCTAGCAATTTGTATAATTGCCCGTTGAGCAGATGAAATGATTTTGCTTGGCTTCTGTGAGTCATAGAGCCAATCCCTACTACCTTCTGGAGCTCACTTGGTGAGATGATTATGCCCTGATCCTATAATCAAACCTATGAAGAAAAAAAAAGGGGGCCTGTCCTCAGGATCAAGGAAGATCAAGGCTTTAGTATAAGGGTGTGGCAAACCCAGGAATACTTATTATAGGAAGAGCTGGCAACAATGTCTCATATTAAGGTCATCTTATGCTTTGTCTGACACACCTAACATGGAAACGATGCCTTACATCTTTATGTTCTCTTATTTTTAGAGCAAGAAAGACTCTCCTAAGATGCTGAATGTCAGACCTTGCAACACTCACACTTTTTACTTACTCCCCACCTAACTCGGATTAAGTGCCAAGAGATTTGTAGAATCTATTTGGCTTGCTCTAAAACACCTACAGCCTCCCAAGCAGAAATCAACACAGATGGGAGGGAAATAAGGTCTATGGAAACGGGTTGCAGACTAACAAGGTTTTCAACTGGAAGTTTAAAGTAAGAACGCTATTTCTTCTGACTTGGCAAACTAATTTTCCCAAGCTCTGTGACCACAAAATACATTATCACATTTCTTCTGTAAAAAGGACGTTGTGTAAACCAAATTGCTTTTCTCTCAGGACCACACGACACACCCTTCAAAACATGTCATGCCGATGAGGAGTAAGGACCCTTACAGCTACAACATCCTGAATAGAAACTTCTTTCCTGGGAGGGTGACAGAGCCCTGGCACAGGCTGCCCAGAGAGGGTGTGGAGCCTCATTCTCTGGAGGTTATCCAAACCCACCAAGACACGTTTCTGTGTGACCTGGTCGAGGTGAACCTCCAGAGGTGCTTTCCAACCTCGGCTATTCCATGATTCTATAACGCCTGCCTAACTACAGCTGCCTCCACAGTCGACTTCCATAGCCTGAAGAGCACGATGTGCAGAGGTGGGCTCAGCACCCTGCAAGTTCAACTTTCTGGCCTTCGGGGTGACCGTAAGCCAAACACGGCCCCGTAAAGGTGTTCGACTGGCATCGCCAATAACGCTAAAACGCGTGTTTTCAACTGGCTTTCTCAGGAGCACGGGCTTTAGCGAGGGCTAACGCTGCCGTGTCCGCCGGTGCAGCGCGTGAGCCACGGCAGCAGCTGCACCCCCTGTCCGTGCGGGTTCGGCAAAGCCTCACGAGCACTAGCACAGCCCTGCCAGGGGCCGCCGGCTTCCAGGCCAGCTAGACGCGAAGGAAGTGGGTACATCTCCCCTGCGGGGCGGGACAAGCGCAGCCGCCGCGCGGATATATCCCTGTCGCTGACCACCACCCGCCACCGCGCATGCGCGCCCGCGCCGGCAGGCAGGCACGCGACATCCGGGCACGCCGCCGCCGGGGAAGGAAAGCCGTGCCGGGCAGTGCCGTGCCGGGCAGTGCCGTGCCGGGCAGTGCCGTGCCGGGCAGTGCCGTGCCGGGCAGTGCCGTGCCGG
>WBNH01003441.1:0-33232 GCA_013401255.1 Urocolius indicus | reverse complement strand
CCCCGCGCCCCTCGGCGGCCACCGGCGGCTGTCGGCGGCGGAGCGAGCGCGGCCGTTACCGCATCCGCTGCCCCGCGCTGTGCCAGCCGCCGGCACGGGGCAACGCGTAGCGCTCGGGGCTGCAGTCGGACAGTCTCTTTTTTTACTGCAGCGAAGGAGGAGGGGAGAAGGGGAGGAGAGCGAGTAACCCAGAGGTATTGCTGAAATCCTTCTCTAAATCCCCCGTGTCCGTGTGTTTCGAGCAGCCGCGCTCAGGTCGTGCAAGAGGTGGTGTTCCGTCTCCTCTCTCAATTCCTTTTTTTGACGGCTGTTAACTGGCGTGCACTGGAACCCTGTTTTCCTCCTTTATGAGGGTAAGGAAGGTTGTGGAGCTGCACTCCTGTAACCCCACAGGTTGGCAGTGCTAAGGGTACAGGGAGATGACAGCAGCTTGTTGAACGGCACGCGTGTGGAAACAGTCATGTGGTCTCACTTCCAAAAGTTGGAGCGCTGCTGTTTGCAGCAGGTCTTCTGAATTCTCCAGGGGAAAAACCCGTGGGCTGGAAAGATGGCTTGCTTTTGTTCTCTACAGTTCTATTCGGATTTGGCTCAGGAGCTTTTAATAATCCTTTTTCCCCTTTTGCTGGTTATGTTGTTAATATGCCAAAATATGTGTGTCTTAGCATACTAATCCACAACTGGGCCTGTGTTGCTGTAGCAGCAGCATCACCTTACTTATGCTAGGACTTTAGACAAGAGATCTCCCTCTTCTCTTCTTCCTCTAGAATTGGTATGTAGCAGTTGATGGTTAAGTGCTTTCTTTGGACAGCTGCTGCCTCAGCTTCATGCTGTCATACACTGTAACTTGTTCTGTGATCTGGAGGATTAAGGTTTGTACATCCCTGCTAATGAGACTGTTACTTAGGCTTATTTATGATAGTTCCTTCTCCATCCCTCTCCCAAAAGTGCAAAAAAACCCCTATTAAAAGAATGCTGGTTAATAAGCAAGTTGGAAGACCGAAAAGCTTACCAGCAACTTTAATCCATCTTCTATATGCATGTAAATATCTGTGCATAATTTCTCCATGGTGGTCAAGTTTCATTGAGAGAAGAAATAGATTCAAAGGGTGAATTGGGGTTGTATTGCAAGCTGACACTTTTTGTGGGTTCTCTGTCTCATTCTTTTCCAAAGTTAGAAGGTGTTAGTGAACAGGACAATCCCAGCAGAATAGGCAAAAGCAATGTTTGTACTTTGTTTTTTGAGTGGTTTTTTTTTTCCTTTGAACTAAATTCTGCTTTTGTTCAATAAACCTCTTAAATTTGGATTGTATTTCCCTCGTCTCCTACTTAGATGTTAGAGATCTAAGTGGGCAAAATAAGTGCTGAGTTTTGGAAGCTTTCTGTGTAAGACTTCTACACATATTTGGGCAACCAAGTTTTTGACCTAAGTCCCAAAGGATGCCTCATAGCTCTTGTGAAGGACAAAGAATATGGTGCAAGTGAGCTCTTGTAGCTACTGTAGATTTCAGCTTTGCAACAAATCTATGGTTTGTATTCAGTCCATTTGAACCAAAACCAACAAAATTACCCTTATACTGATAGACCTGTTTCTTTGGTGAGCTCTGTCTGAAATCAGGCAAATGCTGTTTTCCTCTGGTGATCATATCGAGTGGTACAGAGGTGGGAGCAGGGAATTATTTATCTGGGGATCATTGTGCTGGTGACAGTTCTCTTTCAGTTTCTTTATCTGCACAGTAAGAATAAAGATAACTCAAGTATTTATTGGCGGGATGGTTAGATTGTATAAGAAGTAACCATTCCTGAATAGACCACAAATAAGTAGTTACATTATTGAGGGTTACAGAGAAATCCTTTGTAAACTGCTCTAAGTGTCTGGGCACTATCCAGTCTCAACATTGAATGAAGGAAAAAGGGAAAAAAAAAAACAAACTTGTAATGCTAACTGCTCTAAAAGAGTCCAAGAGAGTTAAAATTCTTAGGGGAGCTCTAAATTCTGACTTACTTTGCAAACTATTGTTTTAATAGTTTCTGTGGTGACACTTGATGGTTAACTACTATAGTCTGTTAATGCTACTTGAATCTACAGTACCCTGCAAACCTTTACAGTATTAAAACATCTAATTGAGTAGACCGTGTTGTTGTTTACCAAATGCCAAGCATTGATCTAAGCTCTTAATGTGAAATCATTACGAAAACTTGATAGGTTTAAACATAAGGTTTATAATATAGGTTTAAGCTTAACAAGAGGAGTGGTGTAGTTACAGCATCTCATAGAGAATGTAAGGTAATGGTTCAGGCTCGTCATTGAACAGTCATACCTAGTTCAGACTTGGTTTGCATAGGTGCTGGAAGGTGAGTGGTGTTTAGTTTGTTTGCTGAAGTTTGTATTTGTCTCTTCAGAAGCATCTCTAGTAGGAACTGTCCTACATGACAGAGGAATTTGTTGGAGTGACAGATTTGTTGCAAACAGGGTCTTTTTAGGAGTGTGCTGTATTGACATAGCTGTAATGCTCTTACAAAACCTTGATTTAGCTGAGTCACTATTGTCATCAGCTCTGGAATGTGTTTGGTTGGGAATGTTCAGCTGGAGTCTTTGGGGAAAAAGTAATAGCAGCAAGTCTGTTGACATTTGGAAAAACAGTCTAAGTGGTATTGGAGATTAGAAATTGATGACTCACTGTACATCTTAAAACCCTGCACAAACTTGTAGTGCAGATCTTTGTGTCTTCGAGTTCTTTGTTCAAGTTAAAAATACATTGAAAGAGCTGGTAAAACATGGTCATTATGAGATACATTCCCAGCTTCTCATCATCAACTGTTTGAGATAGGTGTTTGTTTAGAAAATATTTCATTTTAATCGGTGTACTTTTTTCCTCTTTCCATTGGTTTTAAAACCAAGGAGATTGAATGAGGCAAATACTTAACAGGTGCTGGTGTAAAAAGATGTCTTTCATTTGATAAGAAAGTGAAATACTTGAAAATAGAATAAGATAAAGTTGTTAATACTGTGTTCTTGTTCTTTTGTTCTTTTTGTTTTACTTTGAATCTTTCAAAATATATGAGGACAATTTCCACTTTTTCTACTGTAGAATTACTTGGTTCAGTATGTGGAAGGGGTCTGTTAATTGTTTTGTGTGTGCTGTCTGTTTTTGCTGTACAGTGGTCAGGCTATCATCTCTAGCAAGGGTGTACTTTTAATAGAAAATCTTATTATGTACAGAGTACATGACATCTGCGTTTCAGCCTGGGATCTTGGAGAGAAGTTGTGTTAGTGTTTCGTTTACTTCAAAGTTGTTTTCTTATTTTGCTGTGGGAACTGGTTAAACTTGTGTAGTAAGACCTGTAACAGTATATTAACACGATTTTTGGCCTGATCTTTGTAAATATACAGAGGTCAGAAATACTGTGTCAACACATAAGAATTAAAATGTTATTTAAGAAGAAGGATTTCTTTTTGGTTTCTTTTGGGTGGCTACAACTACCTACTGTAATACAGAATGCATTGTTTCCTTCCCAGTAGTTTTGTTTGTGATTTCTGAGAAATAGCTTGTTTCCTTTTCTGTTCTTCTGGAGGATTTGTGAGACAATATCAGAGTTATGATAAGGATATAATTGTTCCTTTGGGTATATCTCCTTGGTTCCATCTCAGTTAAGATTTAGTGATAATCCATTAGTATGAACACATGGAAGAAGCAGGTGTTTTATGTAGTAAAGAGCTTTTTAATGTTAAGCAACTGCTTAATAAATTCTCATGTCTGAAAACTGAAGCTGGACAAATTTTAGCTAGACTCAAATGCAGTTTGAAAAAGAATTGAACTATATTTTTTTAAATTTTTGTTTACTTTTGCAGATGTTGCAATCTTTAATTCAAGTTTGGGGATGTTTTTTAAGTGTTTTCTGGTAAGCCAGATCACCAAATTAAATGAAGTAGGTCAGAATAATAACTTTTAATAAATCTCTTCTAGCCTTAAGTATAAATAGGTTACCAGCTAGCGTGACTAACAGGTAGCAGTAAGCTAAAATGACAGAACTTAGGCTGCACTTGCAAAGTCTGTTAACTTGTTCTTTTGCAGCTTTTATGGAAAAAAAAATTTCAACGCTTGTAGCTCCAGATTGTGTAACCACATGATCTTTTCAGAGGACTGTACATATGAAAGCAATCTGTACACCTGAAGCGAAACCTTACTTCTGATCTCATTTCTTGCAGAGTCTGCAGCAATTGAGGAATCGCACAGAGTTCAAGTTCAGAAGTGCTTTACACATGAAATCTGCTGGCTCTCTAGCTGATTCTGCCCTGTCACCAGCTCAACAGGTAGAGTGCTTTTGTGCCTGAGCCATGCAGCAAGTGTAGCTGTTCCTGGTGTGGTTGTCCTGTGTCAATGTGTGGCCAAAGGCGTGTGGAAGGTTTCTTCTTTGAGGAAGATACCAAGGAGACAAGAATGCATGGCAGATCTGTCACAAAAGTACTCTAAGGAAAAGCCCAGTAGTTTTAGATTTTGACATTCATGGAGTTTAAAACTGATAGAAGTGTTCTATCATTCTGTCGGCCTCTATTCTAAGATGGAACAAAGCCAGATGTGCATTAGTGGAGGGTTTGCTTCAGTCAAATTCCCCATGTTTTTTTTGTGGTTTTGTTTTGGGTTTGGTTGGTTTGTTTGTTTGTTTTCTTTTTTGGGGCTGCAATGATCTGGGAGGAAATATCTCACTGAATTCTCTGAACGGAAGCTGGTTGCCACTAGGGAGAAAGGAACTCCCAAAGTGTTACTTAAAGCAAAATACAGGTCTACTCCTGTAATAGGATTCTTGGGGCAGGAGTAGGCATAGAAAACCTTTCCTTAATAAGGTTGACATTAGAAAGTTGCACTTCCTCGTAATTCCATTGTTCAATATTTTTACTGTAGCTAGAAAATTCTTTTTGTTTTGGTCTGTTTTGTTTCTGAGGTAGCTGGATAACTTTAGTTTCTGCTTCAAAAAGCATTTAGTACATACTCTTTTAATGCTAGATCACTGGTAAAAATCACTAGAATATTTCCAGAAGTATGTGTCTCCCTGAGGTTTTTATTGCAATAAGAAGCCATGTTTTGATGCCGACCTTCTACCTCTATTGTGTAGTACATATAAATTGCTGTAGGCTACAATGATAATGATAGCAGTAACATGCTACTTGTACAGTAGTTTTAGCGTTAGTAATTGAAGCTCTCCTTCTCATGTGTTTGATGATTAACAAAAAAAATAATGTAGACTCATTCTATTTTATTGAATATGTGCACTCACTAGCGGGCAGGGAAGATGCTCTTTGTCGTAGACGTGAAAACTTGTCTATCTAAACATTTTTAATATAGTTTTAACTTCTCTGATCTGCTTAGTTGTAACAGAATCCAGTATTGTCCTGATGAACTTGAGGACTGGTAATTTGTTCCCCATTAGGCTGAGGTTTTAAGTGTGACATCTGAAAGGATTCTACTTCCTAGAAATACATCTCATGTAAACTAGTTCGAAGAAATACAAGACTTCACAATATTTTTGTTAGGAACTTCTCTTAGAAATCAGAAAATCTGTAAAAAAAAAAAAAAAAAAAAAAAAGAAAAAAACTCCACAAAAATCAACAGTTGCTTAGTGATATAAAAATATTTAAGATATTAAAATATGACCACGTGTGCTACTCTATTACCTGTGCAACTGAAGCACATACCTTTACATCTGTCACTTCTTAGTCATGTTATTTCATGTTATTAATTAGCAGTTTTAGTGTTGTTTGTTTTTCTTTTGAATTCATCGTTTTAAAGAGCAGTTGGAAATTAGTGTAACATCGGATTAGCTTTCCTGTATGTCTCTAATTTTTGCCCAATGCTATGGAGAGACATTCAAGCAGGATTTGCAATGCCCAGCGCTCTCATAAGAAGATAGTGGCTGCAGTGGCCTTGGAGAAACCTCAGCGTGGGGCTGTTTAACCTTAGACTTTGTAGAGTCTTGAGGAGTGGACTTAGAGCACTCTGAAGCAGGAGCTAGTGCCACTTGCCTTTCTCCAATAGAAATGGTGTCAACGACATACTGCTGAAGCTCTAGTTCACATTTTTTCATCAGCTATTTGAAAACTGATGAACCAATAAAGACCTCGAACCGGTCAACCCAAACCCAAAAAGAGAGCATAACACGTGTAACTCCGAAAGCTAGTGAAGCCATGCTAATTGTAGTAATAGACTGAAGTGCTGATTTTTAGATACAGAAATTGTTATGCTTTTTTGTGCAGGATAGGGATGATAAGAGAAGAAAGACTTACCTTCTAGAAGCCTGCATTTGATAGACCTGTTAGTCAAGGTAATTGCTAGTTATTCTCCCATGCATGGTAGGATATAGAAAAATGAAATAACTTGTTCAATAATTATCCATAGTACTGCCAATGTTATTTTGGCAGAATTTTCTAAAGGTGTTTTTAATTTTTATTTTTATCCCACTCTCTACCTCTTGCCCTAATTTTTCTTAACATTTTTGTTTTTAACCACCATCACTTAAATATCTCACTTAGCCAGAGGCCTGGATAAAAGTTGGAAGATTCAGAAATTAGCATTCTTCTACAATCTGCAAACCAAAAATGGAATTCTTTAGAATTGTCTGCATACATTTGTCTACTTGTGAGTGCATTTGGATGCTCCTGGGAGTTTAAGCCTGTAGTACTGCTTTTATCTCTATTCTTCTACTTCCTCAAACCAGTAATTAGAGAACCTATTGGACTATTTAGTTGAATTTCATAGAAGAAAGAGTCTCAAAGATAGCTGAGCTTTATAGGTTTGGTGAATAAAAGATGGCTGAGTAATGGAGAATTCCAATAGTTGTAACGGTTGCTGTGATTTCCTGCCTTAATGGCACCAAAGAATTCATACAGGGGAGAATAAGTAAAAATTTGTGTTGATGATACTTAGTACAGCTTCTTATACTTTGCAGTGTAGAAGAAAGTGAAAGCCAGAGCATTGTGTGGTGACTGAAGCCCTTATTATGCTATTTTAATGTTTTGTGTTACAACAGCACTGAAAATCATGTGGCTGTAGCAGCTGGAATTTTAATCCTTTTAATTATGACAGATTTTCAGAGCATGTTCTGGCTGATTTGGTCAGCTGGCTGTATAGTATGTACAATAACATCAAGTGATTGCACAAATTCTGAGAGCAGTGGTCACCTCACTGGAACGGGATGTATTTTTAGGTTTCTCTGCTAGTAACAGTCAAGTGTGTGTACTTAAGCATCTCACATGAACTGAAGCTAGTTGCTGATACTACTCTATTGGAAAAGGACAGCTGTTTGTTCTGACTGTAGTCATTGATCAGTGTTTTCTCACCAAATTGTGTTGGGAAACACAGTGGGGTATAAACACTGTAAATATTATTGGTACAGGTTTTAATGAGAGGAGTTTTTCTTCAGGTTTAGCAAGGACACTCTTTGCTAGCCTTTTCAATTTTCTGTATCAGAGTAAATAAAAGCACCTTGTTACCTCCAGCAAGAATTTTTCTTAATCTCCCTTTACAAGGCAGTGTTTGGGAAGAGGGTGGTTCCTGTTCTCAGTTTAGTACAAATGATATATTGGTTATGGTTCTTCAAAGGAAAACGGTTCATATGCAAATGCTCTTAATCAATGAATCAAAGAGGTGCCAAGTTCTGTGGTTCACAAAGTTTACTTACAAAATGGACCATTTGTTGCTTAATGAATGTGCTAATTCTTGAGGTCTTATCCATCTATTTTGCCAGTTTGATAGGGTCTTTTTGATTTTGGTTTTTTTTTTTTTTTTTTGCCTTTGGACTTTGTAATTTGATAATTAAATTCTATCGAAAGCCTTGGCTAGTTTAAGCAGCCCAGGAACTCAGGACTCCCTAAACCAGCTGTTGAGTTTGAAGCCCGGGTATTAAAATTAAAGATGCAGAAAAGGACATTTAATATATATAAAAGGACTTTGTAAGTAAACTAGAAATAAATTGTGACATTCTGACTAAAGTGAAATTCTGCAGCGAGTTCTGTGAAGGCTTGTCAGCAGGACATGGATTTTTAGTGAATGTCTGGTCTGCTGCTGTCCAAAGACATTTTACATTATATATTTAGTTAAGGATTTTAATTTTAAGAGAAATTGCAACTAATATAAAACTTCTTAGTGACCAATAAAATTCTTGTTTATGGAAACTGAGAGAATAGGTTACTTCAGCTATTTATGCACACCATCAGTTAACTGTGTCTTGATTAAAAACAGTTGCAAACGTTGTTACAGAACTAAATTAGCACCTACCTATTGGTAAAACATGGCATTTTAGTGTCTGCTATGGCTTTTGTATACTGTCTTGTTAGTGATGATTGATGTTTTTATCAAGTTTTGTGCCCTTCTTACACATCTCAAAATTTCATTTACTTCTATGAAATCTTTAAGTTTTTATGAGCATTAGTTGATGTGTGAAAGGAGTTCAGGAGCCTGAGAAAAGCCAGTTATTGTCATGCAACTTGGGTTTCAGAATCTGATTTGTAAAGACCAAGCTATTGTGCTAGGGAAGAGGATGTTTTACTTTCTTAATAGAATATTCTTCTCTGTAAGCTCACATTGGCTATTTAAATATAGTCTTTAATTATGGTTGACTAATTTAGGGTATGTCTACACAAATGGTGCAGGCACACACGAGCTCAGCTTGACCGTATTCTGAGCTCTCTGCTTGTGGGCCAGCTTTGGCCTAGAAGCAGTAGATCACTGCTAGCATAGCCTTGTGTACTAGCCAACACACCTGCTTTCTGCTCAAGGTGCAGCTCACTTCTGGACACTTAAGCTGAGCAGAGTGCTTTTTACAATACACATAATTATTATTTAAAAATTAATTTGAAACATTATTGTGTGTATATGATTAAAACAAGCCTTACTGCTACCAGGCTGTTTGTTTTATGGGAGCAGGACAGTGTTTTGATACACGAAGCAAGGGCTGGGAGCTGTGGGAGCTCTTGCATTATATACTAGTAATTGTCTTTTTCAAGACTGTTTCCATTTTGTGTTTAGCAATTTAAAATGCACACATAACCTGAGAGCCTGGTTTTGATCTCTGTGCACTTGTTGACCTGAGGACAACTAGAATTTCGTTTCACCATTGACGCAAAACTCTAAAATTTCATTTGGTCTGGCCACAGGTAGGCTGCTGTATATGGCAGTAACTAATTAGACAGTGTTGTGCAAGGAGAACTAAAAATATCTCGGAGAAGTCAAATAACTTTCTATTTTTTTTTTTCATTCTTTGCTGAACATGTTTTAGCTCTTTGCAGTAGATGCTATCTGACTTAATATGCAAGTTGAAAGCAGGCTGTGTTGCCAGAAAGGTTTGCTAAAATGGTTAGCACATCAGTCAGTCACCAAGTTCAGCAACTGATGCTCTTGACAATTTATTTGAAACTTACTTGTTATTCAGTGTGTAAGTACTAAGGTATGGTGGGGAAAATTCAGCTGTGTTTTGCCTGCTAAGTGTAGCACATATGCTTCTTTGTTAGAAATGTTCAGGAGTGTGGGTGGCTAAAATATTTGAGTTATCCAAATTACGACGGAAGGGGGAAAGAGGTCTGAATGCTACTTGAAGTTGGCACGAATTTCAAAGCGTTAGAAGAATACATGTGAGTGAAGTGTCACATAGATTTCTATTTAAATGCATTAAATGATTTAAAATTGAGTGTCTAAAAGTCAGTTTTGTTTCCTCCTACCTTCAGTGTCAGCAGAAGGAAAAATACTAAGCAGTTTTATTTTTACAGTTTAGAATATTTCTAATTTAAGAAGTTTTCATTCATTAAAACCAAAACGTCGAGTCTGAAGACAGCGCAAGAGCACTTGTTAGCTGTCAGAATAAGGAGCAATTTCTATTAATCTTAAATTCCATAGGCATTTTATTTTTCAAGAAAATTTATGAGGGGTGTGCAGTGAGGAAAAGATGGAACCCAGCAATGTGTTTTTTGACATGGTGTTTTGAGATTTGATTCTATGCAAGTCATTATTTGATGTTATCCCTAATGGTATTGCCTCTGAGATGGAATTTGTTAGCACATGGGGGAGAGATTGATTACTTGCATGGGCCTTCACTCCAGATAGTGAGTAGTTCCAGAGCTTCTTGAAGTATAGTACAAAGACACAAAGTTTACTTACTTTCTTTTTTTCCGTTTTTTTGTTTCTTCTCCATACTGTAACAAGTTTTTGTTGTTGTTTGTGTTATAATAGATTATGCAGTTAGTTTTATTTGGATTTTTATTGTTGCTTGTCTTGTAAGAGTAACACAACAATTGTACTTAACACTGATTTCCTGATATTGTAATCAGGACAACCATAAGATGCATTAAAAAAAAAGCCTTTTGTGGGTTGAACTAGAGACATAGCTAGGACGGTGTTGGGTAGTAAAATTTTGTGTAAAAGCTCTCAGTTAACTAGAAGGACTTATTTAATGTCTACCATAATTGCTACCTTTGTGCAACAACTACTATAAAAATAAGGGAGGAACTATAGGCTATAGAGGAGGAAAAAAGAACGAAAAGGTGTTGTAGAGGACTGCTGTCTGTCAGAAGCATGGAGTAGGGGAGAATGGAACATAAGGAATTGAGATACATGCTGAAGGATGCAGATTGCCTTAAACAACAGAGCTGCATGAAGAAGGTGGCAGAAGCTTAGTTGGTAGCAGGCAGCCCAGAAAATAGGTTGCCTCTGTTTAATTTAGAAAACTGGAGATGGAGATGAATCTGGTTTCCTTTATTTCATCTCTCTATTCTGTAGAGTTGCATGATTTATGATTTTAGGTAGTACACCATAGTCAATGATCATGCTTTGGTTTTCATTTAATCATCTGTTTGCCATACGCAGGGGAGAAGAGCTACTCCAGAGGGAAGGACTGTATGTTTTTACTCAGGTTGTGTATATTATATCTAGTGAATAAATGCATAGAGAGTCCAAGACATACTCTGCTCTTCAGGTGTACTTTTAAATACCATTTCTTTGAGAGAAAATGTCACATACATGTTCTTTTAAAATGTCTACTGATCAGTTCACATTGTGTTAATGTATCTTTCTCTAAACATAGAGGTTGCAAACCTGCAAATAATAGTAAGCAGTAACAATACTGAGTTAATATTCTATGCTTTTGTCTCTTTTCTCTCCACTCAGAATTGGATTTACAGTCATGGAGGAACATCAGCAACATTTACATTGTGTGAACTGTGTCAGCCGTCGTTGTATGACCAGACCAGAGCCTGGCATTTCCTGTGATTTGATTGGCTGCCCGTTGGTTTGTGGAGCAGTTTTTCATTCATGTAAAGCTGAGGAACATCGCATGTTATGTCCACTTGAAAGAGTGCCTTGTTTGAATAGTGGCTTTGGATGTCCCTTCATAGTAGCCCGAAATAAAATTGCTGATCATCTAGAAGTCTGTCCTGCAAGTGTGGTGTGTTGTACCATGGAGTGGAATAGATGGCCAGTCAGTTACGCAGACCGAAAATCATATGAAAATCTGAGTAAAGATGTTGATGAAGTAGAGCAACTAGATATGGCTTTAGCTCTTCAAGACCAGCGCATGTTACTAGAATCACTTAAAGTAGCAACTATGATGTCAAAAGCAGGCGATCAAATACCGGAAACCAGAGAGCAAACCTCTGTCAAATCAAGTGCCGCAGATACAGGGCATTCAAATGGTTTGATGCCTGTAGATGAAGAGTCCTATGGTGCACTTTATCAAGCTACTGTAGAAACAACGAGGAGTTTAGCTGCTGCTCTGGATATCCTGAACACTGCTACAAGGGACATTAATACGTTAAGTTCCAGGCTCTGCACTTTATCACATGAAATGAAAGAAGAGACTGAGGTTAAAGAGCAAGCTTCAAATGGCATTATTCGGGATAAAAAGTCTGACCATGAATATCCAGATGAAGATAATGTAGGAGCAGTTGGGGGAATTAACTTTGGTAGTCCGAGCCAAAATTCGCAAATTGAGCAAAATGGTTCTAGTGATATTTGCTATGATGTAGTGCAAAAGCATGACTTAAATCTAAACCTCAGTAACTCTTCACTTCTGTGTAACGGCTTTCATGTAGAAAATGAATGTTCAAAGGTGGTGGACCAGAATGAAGATCTTGGTGTATCTAATGCAAAACCATCCAGTGTAGCAAATGGTGAATGTACTGCATCTCATGATGATGAAGCTTTGGAGTCTTGCAGCTCCTTCCCTGTAACAGCACAACTTAAAGAAGTAATATCAGCAGATCACTTAGTTAATGGCAATGTTAGTCATGTACTACATCCCCATAATGCTAACGAAGAAGAAATGTTAGAGAGACAAGTAGAACAAGAAAGACTGAGAAACGTAGACGCATTTTCACTTTTACGGCATCGATCATACAAATTCCTTGTTGAACACTTTTGGTCTACACCAAAAGAAGACAAAGCTGTTGATACATCAGATTTGGAGATAACAGAAGATCCTATGGGTCTTCAGGGGATTGACCTAATCACTGCGGCTCTGTTGTTTTGCTTAGGAGACTCTCCTGGAGGTCGGGGCATATCAGAAAGTCGCACTGTCGATGTGTATCGTGTTGACTTTGGGACCCAAACATTTTCTCTCCCATCTGCTATATTGGCCACAAATACAATGGTGGGGGAAATAGCTTCAGCTTCTGCATGTGATCATGCCAACCCACAGCTCTCAAATCCAAGTCCATTCCAGACCCTTGGACTGGATTTGGTGTTGGAATATGTGGCTAGATACCAAACAAAACAGCGCTCAATGTTTACATTTGTTTGTGGACAGTTGTTCAGGAGGAATGAATTTTCATCGCATTTTAAGAATGTGCATGGTGACATTCATGCTGGCCTTAATGGCTGGATGGAGCAGAGATGTCCTTTGGCATATTATGGGTGTACGTACTCTCAACGAAGGTTTTGCCCTTCAACGCAAGGGGCAAAAATTATTCATGACCGCCACTTACGGTCTTTTGGAGTCCAGCCTTGTATATCCACGGTATTAGTAGAACCAGCAAAGAGCTGCTTAATTGGACTACACAATGACCATCTGAGTAGTCTGCCTTTTGAGGTCCTGCAACACATTGCTAGTTTTCTAGATAGCTTTAGTTTATGTCAGCTTTCAACAGTGTCACGTTTAATGAGAGATGTGTGTGGAAGCTTGCTTCAAGCACGTGGAATGGTGATACTGCTTTGGGAGAAGAGAAAACACCCAGATGGAAGTTCTTCTTGGCAGATAAAAGAAAAGGTAAGGTTATTCTTAAATTTTGAACATAAGCAGGAAAGTATTGGAAGTGGTCATGTCTCTGTCTTTCCCCTTAATATTTTCCCTGGTCACTATTGCTATTGCTGTCTTTTGACAGAAACAGACTGTTGTATAGAACAATTAGTGAAAATTGCTAGCAGTCTTCTCCACACTTCAAGTGAAAGTTGAAGTGATGTCTGTCTAGTTTATACTTGATGAAAATAAATTAATCTCTATTTTTAAAATATTAAACGATTACTTCATGATTTTCCTACAAAGTTTACTTTTCTTCCCTTCTTACTGTTTACAGCAGTTTTACCATTGCCATGGTATTGAGTGTTCAATAATACATTGTAGACGTACCCATCTTTCTTCTCTGTTCAGAGTTGATTTGGAATTTGAGTATACAAAAGTTAGCATTGTATTTTCTTGTGATGTTGATTTTTAGTGTGGTTGATTGTAGATGCCAAACACTGCCTGGAAGTATTATAGCGCAAACGTTTAATTTCCTGCTCTGAGACTGAGTATCTTAAAATATTTTGAGCCTAAGTGCAACTTATTTTCTAGGTTTGGCGCTTCAGTACAGCCTTCTGTACTGTGAATGAGTGGAAGTTTGCTGACATCGTAAGCATGGCTGACCACTTGAAGAAATGTAGCTATAATGCTGTAGAGAGAAGAGAGGAGGCTGTTCCGCTGCCATGTATGTGTGTAACACGAGAACTCACTAAAGAAGGACGTTCACTGCGCTCTGTTTTGAAACCAGTACTTTAAATACTGCAGCCACTCCAATTGCACATACACTCAAGCACCTGATATAACCTCGGTAATATTATGTGACACTTTATTAATGTACTAAAGATACTTTCTAGCTAAATCTACTCTGTCACTGTGTATATAAGGTTTGAAGTGACATTTATTTTTTATAATACTGTTTAGCTGGAAAGTAATGAAAGTTGCCTTAACGTTTGAAAAATTCGGAACTTGCTGGACAGGGTAGTTTTATCTAACTTATATAATTTAAGAACAAAATCCTAAGGTGTGTTTTCTGATTCACTGGTGCCCATGTTGCTGTTAACTGATAACATTTCAAAAATGGCCTCTAAATGGTATGTGCATTTAGATAGGAAGCACTGAATTGTAGTGAGGCATTACTTTCTATATTTGGTCTATTTTTTTTAAACAAATTATAATCCAAATATTTGAAAGATAAGGAAGAATTCAAAACTTTCTAGTAAATGCCTCAGACACCGCTTTTAAGAGCTCTAGTGCTTTTCCTAGTTAACAGATGATCTAGGAACAGCCTTTTAAAAAAAAATATTTTAGGAATGATCTAAGGAAATTCAGATTTACAGCAGCTTAATTTTTTAGTACAACTTTCTTTTGACATGTCAGCAATGATTCTTTTTCTTCCAAACTATTAACAGCTACTTCAGTTTTTGGGAGCAAAACTTTTAGAGCTAAAAACATGGAATACTAGTTTTTACTCTTGCACCTACCATGACATCGATATAAAATGTTTAAAATGTTTTTTTTCCTTATCCTACAGTTGGCTGAGGGTTAAATTGCTTGAGCAGTCAGAAATGTCAAGTATGCGATGAACAGTTATGAATTTATAATGCAGCTAATGAAAGGGCTTTACTTGTTCAATGGTATTGTGAGATGCATTGTGTCCCATTCTGTTAATTTGTCTCTGAAAATGCTGCTTTTCTGAGGAGCGTTTTAAATTACTGGTGTGTAGAGCAAATGTATCATCTTCATAAGATGAGACGTGATTTGTTAGTTGCATAAGGCATATCAGAAATGCATGTTCAACCACATCTGTCAAACAAACAACTCCAATTTGTTTCCAGTCTTCCATAATAAAAAGATCTTACAAAGCATTTGTGAACAGAGAATACACGCTATGAAAAATGGCCTGGTATGGCAAAGCTGTAGTCACTTGAACTTGTTTGTATTAATGTTGGTGTCTCTAGCCTGTTGCACATAGCAACTGTGCCACAAAGCTAAAACAGAAACAGACCAGGACTTGGAACAAAGAAATATAGTACGTATTTCCATTATAGGAAAAAGTAAGAGATTAGTAAGGAGGAGGTGTTTACAAAAATGGCTAAATTTATTACTCGTAATTTCTGTACTGGACGCTTGTTTATGGCCAGTCTGGCTGCAGTTCACAACTTTGGTATCTGTGCATTTTTCCCATTCTGGGTCCAGTCCAGCTAAACATTCACTGCCTTTTTCTATACAGAGTGCTACAGGTGCCCAGAAAAAAAAAATTTAATCTAGTTCTTCAGTGCCATGAGTTGAAATTACAAGAGCTCTAACAGAAATTCGGCGTGGATTTTCAAGCTATGTATTTTCTTTCCACACTTTCTGGTTTGTTTTTTTTCTTCTGTTTCAGAGAGAAGAAAGGAGTAAACTCTCTACAGAAGTTAGCAATATTTGCAGTAATTCTTAGTTGTTACCACAGCTGTTTGGGAAGGAGAATCTGACTGTACCAATCAGGTTTTAGTTAGTTCTTGTAAGCTCCCCTTGTCCTGTTCTCTGAGTGCATTAAAATGTTCATTACTCACAAATTCTTCAGTACAAGGCAGGAGACAGACTTTCTTCAGTTATTGTTTTTTAGCTCTAATGGCTCCTTGCTGCTGCTCTCCAGTGTTTAAAAGTAGTTTTGTGACTGGAAGGATCCTGAACGTTGAGGCGTTTATGCTTGCGTTTATGGCTACTTTAAAACATCTGTTTTGGGTTACTGGTATTTTTTAGTCAGCAGTGTGGTGGTTTACTTGGCATTCTTTGTAACTATCCAGAACCCTGATAAGTATGGTAGACAGATATGTGTCTTGCTCGTTTAGGAAAAGAGGGTGTTGGTAGAATCTCGCTTGTAGCACAAGTGCACATCTACATCTAAAGTATCATCAGTCATTGATCTATTAAAATGAACTTTTTAAGTACTTGGTGTTCTTCTTAAGAAATAACACTATTTCTCAATACATGCACTTTTGTTTTTAAATGTAGATACAGGCTTTTTTTGTTAAATCAGTTTATTTTTAATGAGAATCCAGAGCTATTAAAATATCAACATTGCAAACGAAATCTCTGCCTTGTAAACTGCTCCAAATGCAGGAATACAATATAGTTAGGATAAAAACTGGGGTTTTTTACACTGCTATGCAGTTTGTAAAACATTATGGTGTATAGTCATTCTATCAAAATGTGGCTTGTTCACATTTGCCCTTGAATTTCAAAAATGTCGTATACCTTTCCTGGTACATCTTCCTTACACCATATATAGACAGCTGTTCCAATCTTTCTTTTACTTGATACCACATTGCTACTTTGTTTAAAATATTATGTTTTCAATCATTATGCAATATTTTTTGCAATGTCTGTTGAAATCCTAATAAAACTTTTGGAGTTTCTCTTTTAGTATGACTGTACTTTTTTTTTTTAAAGCTTATCTCCAGCCTTCTGGTGCTCAAAGGTGGTCTGCCTCTAGGGTTCCATAAAGTATGCAAAAAGTGGAGTTACATAAAGGTAACTATTTACAAACATTTTAAAGTTGCATAATTTGTGAGTGATAAGTATTCTCATTCACTTCAGTATGAAGATTGGTCATTCCCTTTTAGATTATACACCCATTTCTATTGCTTTGGTCTATTAGGCAGCATAGATTTCTTTCCACAATTAAAGATTTAACAACACAACACTGAAGGCTTCTACTGTACCTTATGGGGGGTTTTTTAATTGCTTTTTTTTCTGAATAATACATTGAAAAGATTATCTGACCAATATGATACACACTTACGCCACTGGTTTGCCAAGAACATTTTCAGTTCATTGTCTCATGAGTAAAGTTTTCTGTGGAAAGTTTTTGCTTAAAATGGTACAGAAGCAAAAACTTAGGGTGATTTTTAGATAATAATTGTAGTTCATCCTGTTTGTGGAATGGCAAAACATAAAATAAAACCTCATAAAAACAGACCTTTTTCCCTGCCATTTGCTAATACAAGTATGCTAGTAGTCTTTACAAATAAAAAAATGTACTTATGCTACATCCATCTGATAATAAATTAATGTAAACTGTGTTGAATAACAGGTTCTGACTCATGGTTTAATTTCAGCCGTTACAAACTTGTGGCTCTTTCGGTTTTTAGATGGGCCACATTAGCCTTTTCTCTCTCCATAAGTGGATTAGATATTCCGCTGTGTAAGGAAATATTTTTGGTCTCAGTTTAACTTTCTCAATGCTTAAAGTATTCTAGTGGATTTGCCTGGATGGTTTAGCTTGTTTTGCTGAAGATGCTACTGCTAAAACTATCTTCATAGGCTCTTACCCACTGAATGCACTTTCCTAAAGTGAGATTTAAGCTCAGTGGAGAATTCAGTGTTTGCTGTAATATCAGAAAGCCAATTTAAATTCTTTCACTTGGAATGTCTGTTCAGGCATCTTTGATCATCTTCAGATGAGCAAAATCTGGTGGTTGTTTACAGCACTGAGGAAAAAATAGCATTCAGATAGTGTTTATAAAAAGTTACGGCATGTAAAGCAGAGACAGTTTGAAGAATGGGATAATGTGGCTGCTTGGTATGTGGTGAATATTGTAGCAGTAATACAAAGTGGAGAGGAAAACTGAATGGAGAAGTAGGCTTAAAATAACAGAGGCATCCAGTCCCAACATAGAGACTCTTCTGAGGGCCTGTGTTTGTGAAAGTTCTGGGAATTTCTGATTTGTGCATGCTGCAGCTGAGTTTTACTGAAGGTTTATCCATGTTTCCATGATTGTGGGAGTTACCTTGCTGCTACTTGAGCCTTAAAGTGATTTAGTTGTAAACTATCTCCAAGCACTGCTTGCATTCCTGAATCAAGTACTAGTTAAGTTGAATGCAAAGCTCTCTACAATATGCAAGTTATATTTGGTGTTAACTTCTACAGGCTGGTGTTGTCAGAGGCACTATTGGGTAAGAATAGTAGAAAAACAAGGTTTTTTGAGTATGGAGGATTCATCTGCTTGGTTTTCACCAGTATTTGCCAGAAAAGGGGAACAAAAATGTGTTAGGGAGTGCAAGGAGCAAAATAAGAAGACTGATAGCATTCACTATAGCTTGCTAATGGCCTGGAAGTCAAGAAGACATTTTTAGTCATCACTATAAAATGTGACAGGAAAAGTCTACACCTCTTTAGTTTTGGCAAACCAAATTCTGCAACACATGCAGTGGTAGGTCTGCAGGCTGCTTAAAACCTCAGGTAGTAGAAAAAATGTATATCAAATAAGCAGATAGGATTTTCACTGCAAAACATATCTATAAAAAAGTAAGCTAGAATTTTGTGAGGTATGAATTCACATAAAACTACATCTGTAGAATCAGTCAGAAAAGTGTGATTTCTGCCTCGAGGATATTTCAGTGTTTTGATGCTTAGTTTTAATCCCAAACTGTGCTAATATTTATTTACTTATTTTAAATAACAATATTAATGAAAAATAGTAGTAGGAAAAACTGCAGTGACCTTACAAAATTATTCCAGTTTGACAGTGTCATAAGGTAGTATTGAACTGAGGATTTTGCAACATAAAGAAAAGTGGATCGTAGGAAATAAACTCTAACATATACTTTTAAGATTTGCTTTTATTTTCCCTCTAAGTTATGTTTCCAAGCATGTAACAGAAGAGCTATCTTCAAGCTTATCGTGATTTAAATGGAGAGAATTCTGCTAGCAAGATGAAAATTGGGTTTCGTTACTATTTTCACATGACCATCCCAGCAGAGAGGTAGGCCGCAGAACAAAACTGTTTTCATTATATGACTGGTTAACAAATGAAGAATCGGTGACCTGGCACAAATATATGTTGGACTTTGTTCAGAAGTGTTAATGTTTGATTGTTTCGTGTTGTGTAATGTTCTGAATATTATGTACTCTTTGGTATTGTTAAGTATTCCACATGTAATTCCGGAGGTCTTTGCAGCAAATGGGAAGCAATGTGCTGCTTAATGAGATTCAAACCTTGGTTAAGGTAAAATATACCTATTATGAACTGTCAGCTGTTTATGGGTATCATCTGTCTTGACTTTCATGTCATTGTGTGTTTCAAGAGTAAGGGTTGAGTGGATCCCTCGTTGCCTAAGCACAATGGCTTTACTTCTAAGCAAGAAGAGTTTTATATGGTATCTCACTGTGCACATGTTTTTAGATATGCATATGAGTTAACCAGTAACACTGCAGTAAGACTAACTTCTCAGCAAATGAGGTTGCACACAACACAAAATTGCTTCCATAATTTGTGATAAAACAGGTTCAGTCATAGTGACCTTTGACTTGGACTTCAGTTAACTAGAGTTGTAACTTGTAATTTTTCACCTAATGCCATTTTGGATAAAACCAGAAACATTTATGTTAGGGCTTAAAAAACCAAAACAAGGACATCACCCAGAAAAGAAAAAAAACCCTCCAATAACAAACACACAAAAAACCCACATCCCAACCAACAGAAAAAAATCTGGTTATGGACTGCTGTCCCATTTCTATATATAAACAGGCTTCATTAATGGTTTTTTTGGGGGGGAGAAAGCCTGGCAAGTAAATAGAAAACTCAAATTCTATATTTTGTTCAAATTAAATCTACTGTATATAGATAGGAAAGTGCATTATCTTGATTAAAAACAAAACCAACATGCATTTACAAAAGCTGTGTGATTTGAATGCCGTTATTACACTGTCCTTTTGATCTTCAAGTGAGGCTTAAGTGATACCAGATTTGCTAGTTTTATCATTCAGATGTGTTTTTTTTCTCTTTATCTAGTTCAAGTATGTAAATAGCTGAAAACAAAATATCTCAGGGCTTTTTTTGGTGTTTAATTGGCTAAGACAGTTGCAAGTATGAGGTCGTACCATTGATCTTTGTCATGATTGTAGGGGGTCTTTACTAAGATTCTGATGGTTATAGTATACCTCAGATGCAATGAGATTATCTTTTCAGCCCTGTATTGAAGAACAGGGAGATGGACAATTCTCATATACAGCTGTGATCCTCCATACCATCTGAAGGTCTTCAGTTTTCTAGGAGTCACGTTGAACCTACAAAGAGACTCACCTCATGTCACTGCTTTTGTATTTAATGTTTTCCACTTCCTGTCTTTTTATTTCAAGTACTGTCCAGGTTTCATAGGAAAAAACCTGTTTTTATACTTAGTACAGAAGCTGACATACACAAAAAAAAACAAAGCCCAAACCAAACCACTTAGTTGTCTCTATATCTGCGTGTTTACATTTCAAGTAATTTGGAACATGTGCCAAATGGATATCATAAACTTAAGGAGTATCAAAATCGCTATCTAAACGTGACTTTAGTTTTGTCTTTGTTACTCACTGTCCTACTCTATTTTTAATTGGCAATAAATTTAATTTTCCCTAAGTCAATACTTTTTTGCCTGTGATGCTAGATTGGTGAGCTATCTCTTTGTCCTTCTCTCAACCCACGAGCTTGTCCATCTTATTTTTGTCCCCAACCTGTTAAAAGGGGGAGTAAAAGAGTGGCTGGGTGGATGTTTGGCAGCCAGTCAGGATCAAATCCAAAGACAAAACCCATTAGAAAGGACTTCACCCTTTTTTGTCCCTGTGGTAATTTGTTTCTTGGATGTGGTTGTCTCTACTCAAAATGAGAAATCATGTATTTATGTAGAAAAAAAAAAAAAGAATATTCTTTAGACACTGAAAGCTACTTGAGATGTGTCATCTAGATGGATGTTTATGCCATTTCCAATGGGAGTTGGAAGCTCGAAGGAACATGAAAGTGCTTGGGAAGCTGAGACAGAAACCTTACTGTATTGATTTGCACCACAAATGAGATTATGAGCTTCTGTGATAGAATCCAGTAAGGTAAGCACCACCCATGCTACATGTGAGAGGAAAGGGCCTGACTATGTCATGAGGGTCCTGGCTCAGACTACAAAGTACTTGGTTATACATTAATGAATATATACGTACTCATAGTGTGAACTAGCAACAACAGCAGCACTCAAATGATTTCACTTCTTTATAGACAAGTCTCTTGTTTCCTCTTAGGCAGTTCAACTGTTTTGACTCAAGGTTTTGATCCAGAGTAGGTGTTGAAGGCTTAATTAGATTTGTCATCAGGGTTGCAGTGTTAATGATGGAGTTAAGTGGGTTATGTGGTTTAATGTCACTCAGCAATATAATTCAACTGGAAAGCCCTAATTCTGTTTGGCAGAAAAAACAGAATCTTGATTATTTATCTAGATTTTCCTTCTGGTTTGGAATAAAACTTTTTGGGATGGTTTCTGTCAGGAAAGCAAGCAAAATACATATGTTTAGAGTAACAGCTGAATTGGTTAGGGCATTTCATACGTCGAAGAGCCAGTTTGTCTTGGCTCCAAATTAAGAGGAAAAGGAACATCCAACAATAAGGTGCTGCTTCTGACATCATAATCGCAGCAAGAGCTGTTTCTGAGTTCTCTGTCATTCTGCCCTCAAAGAATAAATGATATTAAATTATTTCACTACATTAAACAGTCCCAGAATGACAGGGACTGCATGAAATAGTGAGATTGTATGTAATTGTGTTAATGTTGGACAGAACATATATAGATTAAATAAAATGTTAGTAAGAAATCTTCAAGATAGGTGGATAATATGGGATAATTTCTGGTTTGACAGTTAAGATAAATTGTAAGTGGTCTTTAATTTTGCTCTGACCACAGGTACGCTCTCAGCAAAAGTGGATTTGAGAAGAGCTGCTCTAGAGAGTTAAGGCACAGTCTTCCTTTGAAGTATTCTCTTTGAACTGTGTTAAGTGACCAAAATTGGATGAACAACTTCATGTTAATTATGGTAGTTACCGAGAAGAACACACAAAGTGGTTGAGTATTCCCTGGTGCATGTGGTGACCTAACAGAGCTCTGAGTAAAGTTCCCAGGTAGCTAACCGAAGTGGGCTGTGCTACTCTGCACCTCGAGCAAGTGCCTGATGGTTATATGAGTATCATATGAGAATGTTTTTCTTCAAAGTTGGATGCAGCGTATCAGGTTAGAGTGACTGTTGACATCCATGCAGGTAACAATTTAGAGCTGTGCTTAAGCTGAAAGTAACCTGAGGAGAGATTGAAGAAAGTACAGAGAACATTACCAGCTGCACGTTGTTATCTGGGGACTCGCCCATGATAAGGGAGTTACCTGCTCCCAGATACATGTGACCACATGGCTTAGAATAACAAGCTACTGCAGTATGATGAGTTACCCATTAATCGTCTGAGACATCACAGTTGTGTTTAGCAGATGTGTTGTATTTTGCAGCTGGAGCAGTTTGAGAGAATTTCTCTGGTCATTTACTACAACTCAGCTAAGGACACATAACCTCACAAATAATTTGACTGAGGATGGGATAGGAGCCAACACCCAGCCTGTACTATCAGCGATCCGATCGTTGCCAAATGCACTCTCCAAACAGATTTACTGTGTGGCATTGCTAGTCTATCTTTTATTTTACATCAATGTAAATGGGATTAACAATATAAGTAATTTTTTTGTTTGTTTTTATCAAAACACTGTTTGATGCCCATATTAGAGACCTTTAAAGCTGCTATTGGTTTCAAGGGGATGTTCTGACAAAGTCTTCCATAATGCAGCTTGGGTGAGGAAAAAACTCTAGCTTTTTATTTATTGCTCCCTATGGATCATATAGATGTAATCATGTTGAAATGAAGTGAGATGCTAAAGCTATGACTACAGTAATTCCATTTTATACTTGGGTCAATATTTCAAACATGTTGGTTTCTATTTCCTTGAATTCATGCAGGTAGTAATGTTTGAACAAATGGGCTACAGTAAAACAAGTATTAAAAATAAGGAATAATAAATGTAATAGAAAACCACTCATTCTCTAGTGGTATACATAGAAACCTTAACAGAACTTGTTTACTTAGGAAAGACTGCCAGCAACTTGTTTATCTGACTTAGAAGCACTTGAGTGAAAAGGGATGCCAGCTGGATTTGTTACATAAATACAGCGTTTAACAGATTTTTTTGAGTAATTTTGGTCTCAGTAGAACAATCTTAAGTTTGTTATCTATGGGATGTATGTGTTGTACATGTTCATGTTCTGGCATATGATAACACTATTACTGAATTTACATGTAAGAGGTGTTGATGAGGAAATGAGTGGATTCAGTTGTCATCCATGTAATTTTTCAGACCGTTCTAATCCAGGTTGTAGTTGTTGCTGCTTAAAATATGTCTGAGTTCTAGAACAAAGTACTAGTTCTCCAAGTCTGAAATCAGCTCTTGAAAGTGATAATGTGCAATTCATCCATCACTCTAGTCAGCTGCCAAGTAACAATTCAGAAGCTTTCCTTTTTATAGCTCTCCAGTTGATGACATCTCCCTAAAGAAAACATTGTTGAATTTGCAAGCATTTCTGATAGGCAGAGAAGAATTTCAATGTTCAAACAAATTTATGTAGTATCCAAATCAGTAGCTGAAGTTTAATTAACCCCTTTAAATTTTGAGCTGATTGTGTAGGAACTGTAATGAAATCCATAGAGCTTTGCAAAAAGCATGGCTGAGAGCAGCACCAGCAACGAAGTGATTAGCCTCTCTTGGAGTCTACGTAGTCCACACAGTGAACAGTTTCTTTGCACTGTTCCCTCTCCTCTTAATTTCTGTTTTTTTCTTTGCGTTGTTCTGAAAATAGTATCTCACTAGCTGTCCACACTGACTCTTAATTTGCAGTCACACTAGCCTTCATGATGTATGTAGAAGACCATTATTTAATGGCTTTATTAGCAGGAATTACTTTTATTTTCATAAAGTCTTAAGACGAAGCTTGCACCAATGTTAAGTACCCAAACATATGTCTTAAAAACATAGAAAATTAAAGGTATATTTCCAGAGGCACTTAATCCTTTATGTGCTGATAAAATCAATAGAGAATATTGGTTTAACTGTTCCTGCTAATCTACCAAATCAGAATGCTTTAGCTAGAGTCACTTTGAATCTTTCTACCAGTAAGTGAAGGTACTGACAGCCAGTGTTTTTTTTATTTTAAACTTTTTAAATATGAAGAAAGAAATGTCTGCTTTTGAAGGTTTAGCGTTTAAAACTGTCAGAGAACCTCATTTGGGAAGAGAGATTGGTTTAACTTTCCCTGCAAAGATATGGAGACCAGAATGACAGGAATACTGATTTGTGCACTCTCTTTAGAAATATTACCAAAAAAAGCATTAGAAGATAAATCTAATGTAGTTGTTCCTACAGAATATACCACCTTGGCTCAAGTGCTTTGTCAGGCAAACAGTAGCGGGCTCAGCATTTGCAGTATTAAGTCTAAAAACATTTAAGTCTCATGCTTGCTCAGTACAGGATCTTTCTGGAACAAAATAAAACTGAAGTTGTTCTCCTTGAGATGGTGATTGTGTATGAATGTGGATAGGTCTGTAATTACCAGCTTGCCTGCAGTGCTTGGCTTTGAGCGTGCTGTAGCGTAGATGACTCAACTGGTCACACATGGCGACAGGCTTAACTTTGTTTTAAAGGTACTGGCAACCATAACTTTGCCAAGCTGCTTACTTCCATTCCAAAGTAGAATGGTGGATACAGACAAACAAGTATCTGTAGATAGTTACTAAGGGAACATTCAGATCAACATGCAAATATTAAATGTGCCTTTTGTGGGTATAATCGCTTAGAAATACAGTTGAAGAAAACTCTGGCAATTATTTTTATTACTATATAGTAATAGAAATCTATGAAAGAAATGGGTATATAGCTGAAAATGAATTAATTCAGAAAGCAAAGATGAAGTGGTCTGTCATACTTTCAGCCCACCGTACCTCAGTTAACTTAATGTTGTTCCTGGCAAGGAGGAACTGTGCGGTAGCACGGGTCGTAACTCAGTGGGTCAGGACTGATACTCTCACAGGTGCCAATTACGGAAGCAGTAGATTAAGTTATTACACCTACATCTTGTCAGAATGCTGAAGGATACAGTTTATTTTGTGTGTCATTAATGCAACCAGGGGAGTAAACTTTGTAAATATTAATACCATTGATCACTAAGGTAAATAAAAGTTACTTTATTTGCACATTCACACTTAAAATAGAACTGGAAAGACAGGCCTTTATTGTGGCTTTCGGTTTCAGTCCTTTGAAATGTGGATACTTACAAAGGAAATCTAGTAACTGCTCATCACATGCTTCACTGTGCTGCCACTGTCAATCGAGACTACCCATCATACCAGTCTAATACCCATTCCCTTTCCTTTTTCCTTTTCCTCCTCAAAAATATTTTAACCACTGAGAGAGCTTTAATCACTAAAAATTCAAATATTCATAAATGTATGCAGTATGAAGAACTGTTTTTTAAACAAGATTAAGCTCTTGAGAACTTGGAACATGATATTCCACTACATGTAATTATTTAGGATCCCATAAGTGCTGCAAAGAATGGTTGGTTGACTGTCAGGAACTCAAAGAGGGCTTGAAGCTTGTTCCATGCGATCTACTTTCAACAATTCATGTACAAATACGTTTTAAAAAAACTCCATTTCATTGTTTTGTCAGTAGGATCCTGAAAAGTGAGAGATCAGATCAGGATTTATTCTACAAGTTTCCTAGACAAAGAATTTGCTATCAAGCAAAAATTCATTCTGATACTTAAGAAAATAATTTTAGTTAACCTGGAAACTGAGATCATGAGTGACAAGAACTATTCAATTTTGACCAAATTATTGCCTGTTACTAATCTATGAATCTATGAACTTTTCTATTTAGGTTTATCTCTGAATAGGAAAGGCAACAATATTTTTCTATAGCACTAAGCCTTCCATAACAATCTTAGCTTGAGAATGTTGCCTACATAAGCATGCACATGACTTCATGTATATAAGTAAACCAAGATGGAATGTGTGAGTAAGACAATTAGGTTTAGGTGCTATTTTTCAGTAAACTTAAAACCACCTTGGGAGAACAAGACATAGAAAGTGCCAGACAGCTTGTATAGCTATATTTTCATGCAGCAAGGAGCAAAAAGTAAGCACTGAGAAAGACATTGTAATTTGAAAATGGAAGTTTGCCCATAGCTGTTCAAGATAATGTAATGCATAATACAAGCGTATCTCTACGAAGAGACCACTGGAACTATGTACTCTACTTCCAAGGCTATTTCAATATTGTTCATTAGCACAACTGATCTAATTTTGGGGTGTTTTCCACACTCTGTTTTTCCTTCAAAACAAGTGAAATAAAAACTAAGATATGTGTGCTAATGCGACGGCATCTGTGGGCAAACTTGAGCTCAAGTGGAAGCAGGTCACTATGGTACACAGCAACATACACACACCAAATTAAGCAGTAGGAGTCCCCTGTCTATGATCTCGTTTCCAAAGTATGTCATACACATCTTTTGGCTCTTGGCTGCAAGCTGTTGCCATGACCTGGGTAGGGTTGCTAAGTTGCAGTCTGTTTATATGTGCATGCTAGACTGCAGTTCCTATTTTCAAGGCTTTCTTTCTGCCTGGATGAAAATAGCATTTGCTCCTCAGCAAAGGGTTATTGGTGTGTCAGGTAAGTGAATTCAGTGAAGCTTGTCATATCAGCTGAAATAAACTTTCTTTAAAGAGAAACAAAAAATGTACTGTTGAAAAATTGGTAAATACATGAAAACAAGAAAATGAGGAAGCAGCAGCGATGCATTGGATTGATGCAGTGCTACAACACCATTCGTACAAAGAAAGAAGATAATGGAGCGTATACTCTTATACACTAGAGAATTCAATCTAGCATATTAGATTTGGCTGACTATATAACCTCTTCTTTTTTGTGTGCTGTGGGACTGTCAGGTAGGAAGCAGGGTGGTTTCTGGATTTCTTTTTCTTTCTGCTGCCTCTCTATCTACATCTTAACTTGTTGATCTAAAGGTAACTTCTGGGTGGTTTGTGGTTTTTTTTGATCTGGTCTCAGTCTAAGAAAATGACTTTGTTATCATTTTTTAATATAATTGAAGAAAGAAATTGGTAAAATCAACCATAAAGTTGGATTTCTTGTATTATGAGAGGCATATAATAACCACAAAGAATTGTATACTTAAAAAAATAATCTCTTTACATTTCGTCCTTTGTTTCCTTTTCTGTTAGGTCATGACTTGAGGGATAGCATCCCTCACCATGTTTGCTTTTTTTTTTTTTTTAAACAGAAAAGGGGAACAAAGTGTTTCAATATTCCACATTAAAATAGTTCTATCTTCCTTAAAATCTAGTCAGAATACTTTTTTGCAAGATTTAATTTTTTTTAATGCTGTACATTAAGTTCCAGTCATCACTAGACCCAGAAGTGGATTACTTAAGAGCATATTCAAGAGAAACTTTCCTCATTTCATTCCCATGGATGCTTTGCCAAAGAAGTGCAATCTCTAACCTTTTAACAAAATGGCAACTGGATTTTTATTGTTCTTGAATTCAAGATCAATAATTTAGTAATTTATATTCTCAAGACAGCAGGTTTTGCATAGCTTCTAATAACTGAGTGATGCTATGATAAAGAGTGCTGGATGTTTTGCCTTCTAACGCTGTATCTGACTTTATAAAATATCCTGGGTCGTACATAAAACACTTGCAAGAAAAATCTGCATAATAAAAACTATGCAGTAACTTTTTCCTAGAATGAAGGAGTGTGACATACAGGAACCTTCAATCACTGGTAATTTATTGGCAGTCCTAAGGACACTGAAAGCATGTTCAGTTACAGATAGTGCATTAGGCTGGAGTACACTACTAGGGTCCGTGTGCATCTGCTTTTGAAAGTGGATTAAGTAAGTCTTCATTGTTGTGCAGTATGGCAGATAATTTTGGGGCCAGATTGCATTCTCCTAGCTAATGGAATAAGTTTTGGCATTCAGCACAGTAACAGCCACATCGCTGTCAAGGCTACCAGATCTCCAGGTTTGCTCGGGGACATACTACCCTGGTGCAGAGGCACCACAGATACATGAGATTGGCCTGGAGCTTCCCTCCAAGAACCGTGGGTCACTTTGAAGCAGGAAAGGAGCTGTTTGCTGGCTCATCTCTGGTATTTGTTGATAGATGGGCATTGATGAGGCTGATACTGCATACTGAAAGGGCCCTCTGCTGAAATATGTTGGGACTTTCCCCAGCTCCTAAAACATTTGAGGCTGGGGAGAATGCAGAGGTGGCTTCATACTATTTTAAAAAACAAACCTACCAGAAGAGTTATTCCTGTATGTGTTCCTGTAATGTTATTGTGTATTTATGCTGTCTAGATACTTGTAAAAATATCCAACTATTTTTTTTAAGGAAATACACTACACAAAACCCTATGCAAAAGTGAAAATAATCTGTAGTGCCCCACCTATTATTACAATACAATTTTCTAACAATTCCTAAAATGGTCAGTCATGCCAGCACTTCTGTAGCTTAGTCTGCATAAAAGGTTGCTACTGGCACAAAGCAGCTAAAGCAGTTCATACAGTTACCACTGCTCTGACACAGCATCTAAAACTTAAAAAGAAAGAATAGCAGCACTTATCCAACAACAGGTTCTTAAATTGCTCAGTCGTCTTTCAGTCTCCAGACTAGAAAGGCAAAATCTCAGCTTTTCTTTAGCTGCAATACTGTCAAATTAGAACAAACAGTGAAAGCGTTAATTCATACTTCTATTGAAATTATCCTGAGAAGGACAGTTAGACTTTAGTTAGAAAGTGTGGATCCATAGATCCCTGATTAGTTTAGATCATTAATTGACACCATAAACTTTCACTTGAAACAGTGGTCTTAAATTATTTGCATTAGACTTTTATATTTAGTTAAATCTTTGTGAATAAACCTATAGGCTCTCTAAATTTTTCAGGTATTAATGTTTTATCCAAATCACTAATAGATCTAAATCAGCTTAGCACATAATACAAATGTTTTCCCTTTTACAAGCAAGATTGTACAATATGCTGCCTTTCTCTTTTCTATAATTAGCACAAACATTTGGAAATGGCAATAACACTTTCTCTGTATCTTTACAAGAATAAAAATGACCTAAAAAGGGAAGAAAGGCTAGTCTAGGAAGGAGCACAGCTAATCTAAACATCACTCACAACTTGCAAACTCCCCACTCCTCTCCCTTCTCCAACCAGATCCTTTCAGTATTTGTGTTTTGGTTTTGTTTTTCAAAATGTCTTCACTACAGATTTCCCTACTTGGAAATGCTATCGTTTGAGATCACTGAACAGCAACAACAGATAAAGTTGTCCCAGGCAGCAAACTGGCCCGTGATGTAGAAGTTTGTAATCAGTAAAGAGCACGTCCGCTACAGACACAGTCTTCCCGCAACATGAAGTATTAAGTTCATCTGTCACTTTAGCAGCATTCACATTGTTCAGATAACTGTGTGCTATTTCTATACTTAGCAGACACTTTTCAAGTAAGAAAATGGTGAAGAAAAATACGACTTTCCACTTAGTTGAATTTTGGACTGCTGCAATGCTGTCAGACTTCTTGATTAGTATCTTTAATTTCAGTCAGTCATAGTTTGTTCAAGCTTCCTAAATGTAACAAACAGTTAAAAACTCTTGAGTTCACAAAATATGAGAATAATTTCACACCAGGAAGAGACGGCATAAGAAATCATAAGAAAACCATATGCATATCTTCCCTCACTGACTAATCACCCATAGCAGTGGGGTCTGTGTGCACACAGAATCTCAGCATTAGCATTTCAGTACTGCCCTGTAGAAAGTTACATTTGTGATTCTGCAAAAGTTCAGTGCACAGCAACACCTTTAAACGTGTTTTATGTGTGAGTAAATATAATCACAGCTCCAATTTCTGGACATTCAAACTTTTCCTTAGAACTCAGAACTTTTCCTCAGAACTTAGCTATAGCAATTAGGCAGAAAAACAAAGATTTCCATTTGGCACTCAGCCTCAGTGACTTTGCTACTCCCACTGATGCTGTAGGTAAAGTTTTTTATATTTGTATATTGCTGGATCTTAAACAGGGACACAAAGGTGCAATGTTTATTATTACAATTCAGACAGAGGGCTAAAATCGCTGTTTTGTCCCACAGGAATGAACAGTTAACACTAGTTTCTGGGGCAGTTAAAAGCAATTTGATTACTAGGATTTTGCCTTCTTCATGTCAAAGTTTTTTGATGGGAACTGTAAGGCTTGCCAAGTTGAAATAAGGATTCAATACAGGAAATACAGTTTGTGGCTGCAAAAGATGACTGGATTATAGTGAAGGGTTTTAGTTTTGAGAATAGCATTGAAGACTACAGGGAAAGAGCACTGGTCAGGCAATACCAGGATAAGGGGACATTTTGGCAACGGAAACTAGTTTATTCTTAATTCCTTTTCAGGCTTAGGGTAACACTTTAAATTTAGGGTTATGGCAATGGCCCAACAGTGGAAGAACTTCAACTCCTGCAATCCCAAACAATATCAGTAAAAGTAACATTCTCCTGTCCCCTCCCGCCCCTGCCTTTAACTAAAATTGCAGTTTAGGAGGTGACGATTCCATAGACTGTACTAATTAATCTAGCAATGGAAAAAAAACCCCCACACCTTTGCCTTTGCTTCTAAACCTAAACTCAGACCTCACGGTACCTATAACTTCCCAGTCTGAGACCTAAAAAGAATCCTTTTTATGCTGTCAACAGCCCTCATTCAGTCCAAAACATCAATAAAAATTGCATTTCTATTCCCACTATCCCCAGGTCATGGGACTTCCAAGTCTCAGCACAATCTCCAGTTCTAGTTTTTATCTTGGTCTTGCAAGATCCAGCGATAAATCCATTTTATTTTCCCATTTTTTCTTGTTTGATCTTTAAATGCTAATCCTAATCTCAACTAGGGAGTTTTGAGGAAAGAACAGGAAGTCAAGCTTGTCACTTTGATCTTTAACCTTAATCTAACACTTAACAGAAGCAAAGTGGGTTAAGGCAGAAGAAGAAATGGAGAAGAAATGGACTGGATTATTTTTAAAGCTAGCATTTGGCACTTTAGAGTCTGAAGAACTTGTAAAAAACTTTTTCCACATGGTTTACAGGTCCAAGATAGAGACTTAGTACTTACAGGCACAATGAAGTTAAGGTTTGTCTAAAGGAACAGGTATTGCTGGTTTCTCTTTACATTGAGGCTTAGACAACAGCCATGAACTAAACTATCAATCAGACATATTGTTAGATCCTGCAGTTTCTTAGCTGGGACTGCAACTGGAATGAACAGAAGCACATGGTTTTACATACACACAATATGCTGGGGTGTTTTTAGGCCTACTGTCAAGCTTGAACTTTGGCATCAAATCTCGAAGTTCATTATTAGAAGGTTGAGAGAAGTTCTCCTTCCGCTCTACTCTGCCCTCATGAGACTGCATCTGGAATACTGTGTCCAGTGCTGGGCCCATCAGTTCAAGAACAGGGAGCTGCTGGAGAGAGTTCAGCACGAGGCCACAAAGATGATGGAGTGGAGCATCTCCCTTCTGATGAAAGGCTGAGGGAGCTGGGGCTCTTCAGCTTGGAGGAGACTGAGGGGTGACTTCATTAATGTTTACAAATACGTAAAGTGTCAGGAGGATGGAGCCAGGCTGTTCTCAGTGATGTCCAATGACAGGACAAGGGGCAATGGGTATAAGCTGGAACATAAGAGGTTCCAAAAAAACATAAGGCTTTCTTCACTGTGAGGGTGATGGAGCACTGGAACAGGCTGCTCAGATGGGTTGTGGAGTCTCCTTCTCTGGGGACACTGAAAACCCACTAGGATGAGTTTCTGTGTGACCTACTCTAGGTGGCCCTGCTCTGGCGGGGGGTGGAATAGATGATCTTTTGAGGTCCCTCACAGCCCTTGAGATTCTGTGATTTTTACAATCTGTATTGCTTACAATACTAAAATGAAAGTGTATGGTAAAGGGCCATTTTGAAAGACATTTTGAAAGGGCCTGTTTGAAAGACAGTTATGAGATGGGTTATGGGCAACTGAACTATAAGTTTGAGCAAAAGCAAAAATTAAAACGTAACAGTCTGTTCCACAACAGCCGCAATGAGGGCTGGCACTAGCAGAAATGCATGGAGGACAGCCAGAATTCCCTTGGCTTTGGTTACGTGTGGAAAAGTGGTGGAATATCACTTACACAAGTTCAATGAGAATCAGTGAAAATGAGCTAAAGCACTCGTAAAAATAACTTTGGCAGTAGATACACTTCAGTGTGTCGTCACCTCTGAACAGAGGAAACAAGCAGCCATCTTCCGAGGCAGGATTTCTATTGACTCATTGAAAGGCCTTCATCCTGTTCCCAGAACTTGACCTAAATAAAATTACCAGTCCTCTGTTTCTGTCCTTAACCACTTCTGAAACGAGTGTATTCAGACAAGGAATGCCCTATAAATGGTTGGATTGCATCCTCTTTCTCAGTCATTCTTCACAAGCCCTGAACATTGCTGCACGTTAAGAGCTGCCAAATTACAATCAGGAGGGCAAAACACAAAAACATGCAGTTTGGAGCTACAGAATTTACTCCGAAGAGCTTTCTAACCTCTTCCAGTATTTTGCATTTCCAGTCTCAGGACTGGCTGCCTGTCTGCAGAGAAGATGTCAACATTGCAGAGCCTTCAGTGTTGTCTGAGGTTAAACCTCGTTTGCAATGCCACACGCACGGCACTTCTTTAATGCTGTGTTTCCTGAGCTAAATTAAACCAGGGCTCTTGGGAGTAGCTTCATTTAACGAAGCATTTATATTAAAGTCAGGATACGTAACGTGGTAGCCTTTTGCAACCCGGGAGCCTGGTATTCACCCGCAGAGGCAGCTCCATCACACTCCTCATTTTAGGAGGCTTTCCACGCTCGGGACTGTTTTAATTCCCTGATGACACTTTGGAAGAGAAGCTCCCTCAGCTACTACAGGGAACCACTGCAAAAAACCACCCCATCCCGGGCAAAACCCCGACGGAAGCGGCCAGACCTGGCTCAGCCCCGCCCCGCCCCG